>JABJVR010000155.1:0-21796 GCA_025773905.1 Chitala chitala | reverse complement strand
AGCTGTCAGAGTGGGGTGAGCACTGTCCATGTTACTGAGCTGTCAGAGTGGGGTGAGCACTGTCCATGTTACTGAGCTGTCAGAGTGAGGTGAGCACTGTCCATGTTACTGAGCTTTTGGAGTGAGGTGAGGACTATCAAGCATCATGTTACTAGAGGGGTGTATTGTAGCTTTTAACTCTCCGAAAACAAAGTAACTCAAAAATGTGTGTGCGTGACTGTATGATCCACCCAGATATATACAGATGATTGACTCACCCATGAAATAAGAAAATCCAATATGGAGTTAGACTGAATGGATCATTTAATACAGTGACACGACAAAAGCCTACTTAACCAAAAAAGTGGAAATGAAAAGAAACAATAACTAGAAGCGTTTTGTAAATCCGATCCATTCCTCCTGGGTGAAAAATACATTTTAAAGCAAAGCATGAAACTTTAAAAACAAAGTTCAAGGCAAACCTGTTTAAAAAAACTTAGAAAGGAAAAGCATGAAAATACAAACCTCAGACAATAACAAAGAACATGGGAATGGGTTTTGTTCATAGGAAATTCTATGTCCATAAACAAAGCAAGTATTGTAAGGTAATGGTGCACTGCTGAGACCCATATATTCAGTATTGATTTCATGAAGTCTGAAGTTCAACCAAGGTCTCCTGTAACTGCTTCTGTCTTTACCAAAGTGGAATCCAATGGTCATTAAGTGATTACAACAGGCTAAATTACATGATGCCAGCATACACTGTAAAAAAAACTTTAAAAAGTAAGTGCCTTAACATTTTATGGTAAGCAAAGAGGGATTGTTTAAACAAAGGCTAAAGTCAGCTTTACTAATCATAACTTATAAAGAGAACTATTTTCTCATTTATATTAATTATAATTCTTAAGTTCAAGTAACTTTGTTCTAATTTAATTCAAATTGCAGTTTCTAGTTGCATACACTTCATCATTACCACATTTTTTATCACCATTTTTTTGTCATTTTAATTTGGTATCAATACCAAACAACTACAATAATAATGAACTGAGGTGAAAGAAAAGGCCACCTTTTACAAAAGCAACATAACATAGTGTGTTATGTAAGTCTTCTTTGCCATGAAAAACAAGAAACATCTTCTAATGCAGGAAATTAATACAAGAAGTTTCAAAATAATTCACTGGATTTCAGGTTACAGAGACTGATTATTGACACATTCGTTTAAACACAGACTCTTGTAATTTATGTCACTCACTATAAGTGCTCTGTCTGATTTCCTTTACTGACATGAACAATATCAAGGCAATAAGCTCATTTGAAATCTGATTAATCATTCTGAAACACCCTGTATATATAAATTACACACATATATAAAGGCCACATGAAAGTGGATTGATTTACTGGAATTTTATACCTTATATGTGTACAGACAGCAAAAAATCAACTTACCATCTGCAACCAAATGTTGGTGGTTAAAACCTGATTCCTCTCATCCTGAAACACACAACCCTAGATCAGACTTGGGACATAGACTATGATCAATGCCATCAGGAACGTCCTGCAAAAACCAGGAGCTACAGTTTAAACACACTGTCAGCTTCCTGGTCACAGGACATAGATGACAAGACAGTGCTCATTTTATCCAGCAAATCCTGGAGCGCTATGAAGCACTGAGAATTAACTGGGTCTATCTCCACATTTTAATGAATAAAAAGATTTTAAAGAAGTGCAAATTAAAACAAAAGGCCTTGGATTTTCTGGAATTTTCTCCTAACAGCTGTTGTGCATTGAATAATAACTCTGGGACACAGAAATTAACTCGCAGATAGAATTTATGCATGAATTTAGACTTCTGCAGAAAGTGGCAATATATTTTTATAATTAATTAATATTAATATAATATAATGTGGGCTGAAAATTATATTAATTTTCAGCCCACAAATTATAAATGGGATGAATGACATTTCTGTCTCAATTAGCAACGATAAAGCTCCAAGGTATCTCCTAGGTGTACAACATGGTCCAATAACTTCCAAATTTACAAATCTACAGTACTTATTCCATTTACTTATATGTGGTAAAAACTTTTCTTCATACTGACAAAATGAATGTATACTTAGGACTCATGTATGGCATGATTATATACCTTTACATGGAGATTTGTGAAGTGTTTATGTTGAGGATTTTTAATATATAGTATCATAGAATTGTGTATATGAGATACTTGTCTTATAACAAAAACACATTGACTGAGGCTTCAGGGCTAAGAGAACTTGCTACGTGGCTAACTTACAACATCATCACTTGTACACTGTTGGAGCTGAAGTAGATAGCCTAAATATATATAAATGAATACAAATATATATATACAGCTAAACTGCTAAATGAATATCTACAGTTTAATGGAGATATTATGACACAACTTTCACACTGTTGAGCCTCAACTAAAAGCTAAACTGCTCCGCCTTGTCAGCTCACCACATCCATTATCTGCATGAGGCTCAGGCCAAAGTGGACAGTGAGAGAATGTGAGTCAGTGAACACCGGCCTCTCCAGGGGGTTGTAGTTGGCCATCAACTCTTTGTATAGCCTCCGCTGATGTTCACCTTGTAAAGAGCCTGGGGGAATGAAGGATTTTTTCAAATTAAGTATGATATAGCCTTTTATTGTCCAGCACACAACAACAACAACAACAACAACAATAATAATAATAATAATAATAATTTTCTTTCTCATATAACAGATGTGTGAATAAAAAATGCTTTCAATGGCATTTGAATGATAAACAATCTATTTTACAAATCCTGTTTGTAGTTATATAGTCATTATGTTGCAAACTTTCTCACATTCACACTCCCCTTATAAATTCTTATAAAGATTTCTCTTCCTGCCACCTAACTCTACTTCTGCCCTTTGAAACAAAGAGTTTAGTGAAAAAGCTGTGTCTGTACAGAATGCCTGCAAACAGTAATAATTGGAGAACGTGATAAAGGACTCCTACCGCCCTCAAAAGAAAATCTCTTTGCTACACTTATAACCCCACACTCTTTGCAAGTGGCACAACTGAGCCCTCACAGCTTCTCGAATCTGAACTGTCATCAGACGTCACCATGGAGACACTGAACAGCAGGAGCCCCAAGAGGAACCATACATGTCCATAGTCACCTCATGCTCTGAATGGAATCCAAAATACACATTTGTTCAGATTGATCTACAGAGAGCCTTTCTCGAGATTAGAAAGGGCTTTTGGGCAGTGTTAAATTACTTTGCTTTTTAAAAGAGCTCAATTGTTGTGAAGGGTTTTGTGGCAAGTGACAAGGTCTCTTGTCTTCTCGTCTCTTCAAACTAAGATAAAAAAGAACCAACACAAGACAAAGGTTTGCCTGATACTGAACAACAACTGTACTCTGACTGGTATGCTGGTGACTGGGGTTCGAAACTCACCGCCTCCCTTGGTCTGTTATAATAGAAAGCATTGAATACCTACGTGCATTTGGTGAGTGAAGAAAGTGATTGTTTTCCCTTGCTGTACACAAAATGGCCTCAAAAGGAAATTTTATAAAAAGCAATTTTTTAGAGTTCTCTTTTGGTCATGACCTCTCATAATTACGCTCCAGATAGTCTGCAAGATTGAATACATTTGTACTGTTATTCTTGCACAAAACCAATGTCTGTTTCCTGATAATATCAAGTAGAACTTACAAGTAGAAGCACAGGATGGAATGACATCACAATTTAATTTACTTAATGACAGTTAATGCAGTAAAATGAATAAGACACAAACCAAGCGTCCCAGATAGAGATTGAAAACTTTGGTTTCAGATTAAATCTCCTCATTAATGCTAAACCAACATTTTTTATAGACACTGAGAATCTGATATCTGAGATTTCATACTGTTACACTGAAAATAAGAGAGGGTGGGTGTAGTAGTTTATATATTTCCATGACAAGACTTTGCTTCCATTGTGGGTAGTTCTGAAAAAAAAAAAAAATTCGGATGATATGAATGGATGATTTCATACCACATCCTGGAAAAGTTTCGGTAATAAACACAAATGTCTTAAATCGTCAGACGGTTAAAGAGATATTTTCACGCAATGAGAATCACAAAGAAATCCACTTCACGTGAGATTGTCGTCAGTGCGAAATTTACACAAATCCTGCGAAATTTGATTACAAGCATGAAACCTGCGCCGCGATTCGTTTAATCTACAACCAGATAGTCTCATTTCAGTGTTTTTCAGCTATTTACATGCGCTGCTTCAGAAGCGCATTTTCTTACTTTTAAAAAACCAGGTATTGCAAATTTTACAAAGACGACCGGCTAAGTAGATCACCTAGATCTATGATTAAATTTCCTTATAATACCTTATTAACATTTTACAGATTCTTCTTTTCTTTTGATAAATATACCGTAACACGCGATAATTACTGGAGTTCACCAAATACCCCGCGCGTTTCGATTAATCTTTTGTGTGCTGCTGATGATATTCACACTGTTCTTACTGTCCGTTGACGATGTATGAGGAAAGACGTGATCATCTGAGGATGAAGACGCTCTTAGTTACTCTAGTCCACTATTAGCGGCTTTAAAGGACGCATGTATTTGCAAACAGACCCGTGCAGTGCTGGAGTGACAGCGCACTTGGAGGATGCATTGCAATTCGGCTCTGCATGAGAACCATTGTTTCCAGACAGCAGAATACACAACATTTAAATATAGTAACCCGAAAAAGAAAAATGACAAAGTAAGAATGGTCAAAAGTGTAACACTGTGAAAAGAAACTGCAGGCTACAGGTCTAATAGTTGTAGTAGTTATACGCGTTTGGTGTTTCACATTTATTAGAAAAACACGCACACATTTATAAATACAACATATATAATTCGAACCGCTGAGTAAATGATTTGTGTTTGTATACAGGGATATGTACAACTTACCTTTAAATAAGCAAGCAGTTAAAATCACGTAAAATTGAAAATGCAGACGGTCCATTCCTCGTTAGAAAAGATTAACTCCAAGTGGAGCGACAACATAAAGATTAGGTTAACAAGAATGAAACTCGACTGATGTCCCAGATCAGACGCTTGTACGTGCGAACAGTCGCATGTAAGTCAAACACACAGGCTGGGACTGTAGAAGAAGACATGCGGGGCTGGACATTTGTGTTTGTCTGTCGCGGGTTTGTCGGTCGCTCCTCCCTGAAGTCTTCTAAATATATGTGGGATTTTGGGAAATGAGCTGGTTATATTAGTGGGTAACTCTCGATGTCTGTATGTTTGCAAGTATTGTGAAATAATAAACAAACCTGAGAAAATGACCAGTTAGCCGTTATTTTTTCCCCCACTTTATTTTCTAAAAGACCTACTGAATATCACTCTGAATGTCACCCGTTACTGTTGACAGATTCTGGGAAGTTCAGTAACTCGACGACGTCCAAGTACTACAAAAATTTCCCCTAGACTCTTTCATAACATCATTAATCTAAAAATATCACACACTCTGCAGTTTTAAATTGCATTGTGTTAATGATAATAATAATAATAATAGTAATAATAATAACAATAATAATAATAATTATTATTATTATTAGTGAAACACCCTTCTATGACAGCTAGACCCAGTTGGCACCATCAAAGCTTTGGCCCCAGGTGCAGTATAGCTGTGATATTACCTGGACTACTTGGCATTTCTTACAGTACGAGATGGTAAATGCTGATGATGGTTCCACAGCTCTGTGAACGACATAGAAAGTGACATGTGTCCTTCAGTGGTCAAACCATGACAGCATCTGATAAATTAATATATAAAAAGTATAAGGGAGCTTATGAGTTCAGGAAGACAATCTATTTTTTGAAAGAGGTTAATCGCATTAACATTAAAAAATATATATATGATGTGCATGGGGGTTTGGGAAGCCAGTTGACATTTGTACCTGTAGATTTGTTTTCCATTTTCATGTTTGGTTTTTCTGTAGTCGTCTGCCTTCTTCTTTTATTCATTTAATTTAGGACCCCTACATTGTGTTTTGTCCTACGACTTTAGTAAGTACTTAGGGGAACTTGTTGAATGACTTAAATGATAATAAAGGTAATTTGAATTAATTGAAATACACAGTAAATCTTCAAACACTTCAAGTTTGGAGCACAACAAAGGTTTATTTCCACCCCTGTCAATGTTTTGGCCAGGGGACATGTGTAGCAGCACATAAATCTCAGAGATAAACATAACTGACTGCTGGGAAGAGGACAGTGATTTTCTTTGCTGGATTTCCTGCCTTACGTCACAATAGTATAACTGTACTGTATATATGCCATCCACAGGAAGACAAAAAAAAGCCCAAAGTGAGTACTAAAAACACACAAGTCTTGAAAATTTTAATAGATGAGAAAAGCCTGTTTCACAACCATTTTAGACTTTAAATTCTGTGTGACTAATATAGCTTATGTTTTACTGGACCATCACCTTTTTACCACGGTCCAGTAAAAAAGTACATGCAAAAGCACCTCAGTTTTAGCACAACCTTCCATTCATGGGGAAAACTGGCATTGTTTATCCTGGAGAGCAGTCAGGGGCTTACTCTATTGTCTGAACATGCACGGCTGTTAGCTGCCTGCATCAAGCTTGTTGCCAGTTCTGTCTTCCTCTAGAGTGCTACTATTCCTGACCTGTATGGCCAGATCCATCATCTTGGAAAAACACTGCATGAAACTATACAATACCAATAAGGGTATGGGCATTTAGAACGTCATACAGCACTGTTAGTCGTAACCATTTCGTTTTTAATTGCACTTCGCATATAGTATATGCAAAGACTTCACAGCTTGATTAAGGTTCAGGTTTTGATGATGCTTACAATGCTAAGAAGAAATTAACAATAAATTTTCTTCTATTTGTAGAAATAAAAAAAAAAAAAAAAAAATCCTCAAAGGATCCATCAAAAAGGAAAAATGCTTTATGATTGTCTCTTTGATCACCAGACTATAGTAGCTGACTTAAAGAAAAAAGTTAAAAGAACATAATCTAAAAAATAATCTATGCATACAGATGCTTTCATCTACTGGTGAAAGTATTAACACAGTTTATCTTCATTCTTTTGACACTGTAATGTCATTATGTATTACTAAACCATTTTATGAGACAGAAACATTATAGATTTAAAAAAATAATAGTACTATAACCCTAATTAGTTACACATGATTGGAAAGTAATTCCATAGCTTTGCTTTGAATGCTCAAGGCCAATTGACTCAGTTGTAGTTCATCAAGCAACCTCTTGAGGGCATATTGAGACAATCAATGTTCATTTTACACTAGTCAGCTGAGACATTTCACACCTAAGGACATGGCTGAAGGGGTTTAAAAAGTGCAAAAATCCTAATGCAACTCAGTTGAAATCTTCAAAATGCTGAAGAAAAAAAAAACAGTGAGACAAATCACAAAGGGTCTCGTACTATTCACTTTTGAGAAACAACATTCAGAAAATGAAATAATTTAAGATGTCCATCCATCCATACACTTTACTACTGCCTTATCAAATTCAGGGTCACGGGAAGCCTGGAGCCTATTCCAGGAAGCACTGGGCAGGGGACACTCTAGGTGGGGTGCCATCCTACCACAGGAATTCAACCGATAATAAAATTAATTTGGCATATGGTTGGCAGTAAGCAGCAAGACAATAAACAATACAATGGTAGGATTTATTCTGTCACAGCTGTGAACGTGTGTGGTGGTCCCACAATTTCTATACGGGCATGTCTCCATTAGCTACAGTATTAATGTGTTAGCACGTAAGGGAAATGATGAAAATGTCTCCAAGTGAAGTCTGAGTCAGCTGGCCAGCCTGTCATTCAGGTAGCTGCTGGTGTTGGACTTCTGAAGCAGCATGTTGGCAACATCAAAGAACTTGTGGTCGTAGGCCAGCTTGTAGTACGTGTAGATGTCCTCACAGTGCTCCAGCAGCTTCTTTAGGTTCTGGCTGGCCCCAGTGGGAGGTTTGCAGTACGAGACCCTAGGAGAGAAGGTGGGACTTGGTCACACTGCGTAACTCATTGACACAACAATCTGCACACAAGCAAAACCCACACACTCCCTGTCCTTGGGTGATATACCCCAGCTCTGCAACTCTGACCTTTCTGTTAATGAACCCTTTAAAGCTGCATCACCCCACATACCACCATATGCATTAACTTACTTTTTAGATATTTCTTCGAATAGGCTTGACTGCAGCTGCTGGTGGCGTTTAAACTCATCCAGGTAGGCAAAGTCCCCCTTGAGCACCACCTTCTGGTACAGAACCTCAGCCCAGTCAGGTGTGACGTCGTATGCCTCCGCGAGCACAAATGCCTAGGGAGCGGAAAAAAAAAAATATATATATATGTGCATGAGACATATGACTCTGCTCACACTTACACCTAAATGATCAAAATGGAAAGATGTACAGATCGCAATGACCAAATATTCTGTACCACACACACACACACACACACAAAAAAAAATACTCTTCTCATGAGCCATGGAAAACAGATGAGCACCTGGAAGCAATGTGGCAGAGCCACAATGGCCTCCTGCAGCTGGGATGGCTGTAGGTTGATGACTTGCTGCTCCTGGCCCTGATGCAGGAGGTACAGCTGCAGTGTCACCAGCTTGGCCAGCTTCACGCATCGAACGGCCTGGCGCACGCACGAGTCCTGCAGGCAGACACACGCACACACACCAGCGCATACTTGTGTACTCCCCTTCAACAGCAGGCATGAGCCATTAACTGCATAAAAAGGCTCAATGAAAACAGTACCTTGGAGTAGCTCTCCGCTGCATCCTTCAGAAGGGTCAGGACTTTCATCAAAGCATTCTTTAGCTCTGGTGTCACTGCTGTGTTGAGAAGAAAACACTTCACTACAGCATTTCTTCCTTCATAACAAAGCTCTAGCTTCATTTGAACAGACTCAGATGTCTTTCCTTATATAACCATCAGGTTTGTCATCAGGGATCAAACTACTTTTCCTGTGAGCCCTCAAACCCCAGCTGAAAGCAAAGTGTTAGGCAGACCACTGAGTTCCTTACCCCACGGCTGTGACTCGATGATCTTGAGCTGAGTCCGGGCCGCACCCTCGTGGTTCTCGCCGATCTCCCGGCACATGCTGAAGCAGAGCGCCACCATGTTGTGCTTCTCGCTGTCACCGGGCAGGCAGCGCCTCAGGTAATCCAGCAGGGCTGTTTTCAGCATGCTGTTCTGAAAAGGGACGCACATGCGACACTCCGGCTTTTGAAGCATGAAAACAATGCGATAGCAGGCTGCTCTGCGTACAATGACACGCCATTAACTTACAGATTCCACCTTCTTTCTCAACAGCATTTCGAAGCGATGGTTCTGGTTCAGCAGGTCAAAGATGTAAGTCATTTCGTTATACCTACCGATACCTGTGAGAAGCCGCACCTGTTGGGCAATGGCAGCGTACACAAATGAACAGAAGGGTCGCTTACTGGAATGATGGTGAAGAGAAGGTGAATGTGACACAGGAAGGGGCGGGGCTCACCAGAAGGCTGTAGCGCTCACTGTGTGCCAGGTGGGTGTGGCTGAGATGACGGGCAGCCTGGAGGACACGTACAATGCCTTCCATGTTGCAGGTAAGGCTGAAGCAGTCGTGGGCCAGGATCAGCAGCTCCACAGCTACAAGATGGTATGGGTGCATAGCAGAGAAACTACAGCAGAGTCTTCGCTTTCTACATTTCCATTCCAGTTCAAGCTGAACCTCATCTATCAGGGTGAGGATCTTTATACAAAGACAGGCTGTAACCATTTTAGCACTATGGACAGGAAGGCCTTCAAAGTGAGATTTAGCTGTTGCTTTGAGTAGATAAGACACACTTGAGCAGTGTCGTGGCTCGTTACCTACCTTTCCCAAAAATGGTATGAAAGCGAGTTCTGTTTGTGCTTTCATCAGACACGTGATGCTTATGTGTGATGTTAATCAAGCTGCCAGTCCACAGTGTACCCTGAACGTCCTTAATACGTGCAATGAATCATCACTCCTTCCCCCCGCACGCTCATGTGTTTGCCTTACTGGGCTACAATTTTTAGATGTTCCGAATTAGCTGTTAAACAACAAGATCAAACTTTGGTCGCTTTGGCTTTAACTGACCACTGTGCCCTAACCGACAATACGGTGTGAGATGACACATAAAGAATTCGACTATGTGAGACGTATAGAACTGCATTGTGGGACTTACTGCATCCCAGTTCTCCCAGCGGAACAGTGGAGATGTGGTCCAGCAATTTTGTGCCCACCAGGTTGGGGTCTCCACACAGTCTTGCGAGCTGGAGAAAGGCCTCTCTGCCATCAGCTGGATTGTAGATCTGCTTCCCTCCTACAAAAGGCAAAACCGATGACCACAATAGGGGCAAGAGTAGTCCTATGTGGGCCTTAACGGCCAAAACATGCTCTCACAGTTTCTACAATCTTACTATACTGCAGCTTTGAACACAGCCTATTGCTGGATATACGCCAACTTTAATAAAAGAAAGAAAAAAAAACAAAACACACTGTTCAATACTTGGAAGAACAGAAGCAGTAGAAGAGCTGTAAAATTAATTGACTGTGAAGGTCCTTACCTGCTCCACAGTCTTGGGTGGCCAAAAGGCCCTGGATCACAGCCTTGGAGACCAGCTCAGCCACCACATCAGGTGGCAGGCCTTGCACAGCAATAAAGGCCTGGGCCTGCTTGTAGCGATCAGGCTGCTGAGACTGGAGCACCTTGCATAGTACCGACTGTGGTTCCTCGGCCGAGATCTGGCTGTACGGCACCTTCAGCTCCTGGAACAAAGGAAAATGGATTTGTCACTAGCTCATAAATAATAAAAGACAGACAAAAGAAGTAAAGGCAGGGTACACACCTTGGAGAGCTCATACAGACTAAGCACTTGCTTGCAGTAGCTCTTGCCATGGCGACATTCATCTGCCACCACCTGCAGCTGGGCAGCTACCTGGTCATCAGGCTGGAACACCACCACGAAGGAAGATAGGCTGCTAAAACTGGACGCTGCAGGAGGAGAGGAAATGGTGCACTGTAAGGCCTGCAGGACTAGTGACTGTGCCTGGACAGTACCCGACATGGAAAAGGTACTAAGCTCAGAGCAAAATGTGGCATGAACTTGGGAGTTAAAATTAGTGTACTAACAGCTGGCCAAGCTCCTCCTGTGGGTGCTTTCAGAATCTGGTGATACAGCTGTGGGAAGCAGGTCCTGGAGTACAGGCTCATCCCCATTGGCAAGGCAGCGGCAATGCAACACTAGTGCCACATCACGATGGTAGAAGTTAAAGTAGCGGCACACGCGGCTGGCCTCGTTGATACTGCCCTCATCCAACAGCTGATCCAGCAGTGCAGCCAGGGCGCGCCTTGCTGCTGGTGACAAGCCAAAGGCCTCATCCCACCCTGGGCTCTCAGCTGCAGGCAGGCCCTCTGGGCTAAGGTTCTCCACCTGATTGAGGACTGCTGCCTTGGAGAAGGAGAACTCCCTGATTACATTCTCAAAGGAGCTGTCTCCGGTTGCCATGATGGGCAGTGCAAACAGGCTCTCTTTCTCCATGGTGGTGAGCAGCTCCTGCTGCCGAATGCGACACTCCCATATCCTCTTCTCCAGCTCCTTCAGCTGCTCCAGGGGAGCAGGCTCCTGCCGGCATAGCCAGTGACCCGCCAGCGCCAGGAGCAGCAGTTTCTCCTGGACACAGAGTAGCTCCACGTCAGCCGGGCTCTCATGAGCGGACTCACACTGTTGGGCCTGGTCCTGGAAGAACGCCGAGGCCAACTCCTGGCTCAAGCTGTTGCTGCCAAACTGCTCATGACACCTCCTCCAAAACGCAATCCTTGTCTCCTTCCTACACCAGTGCTGCTTGGTCTTCAGGTCCCGCAGTTCCTTCAGCAACTTCAAGGTCAAAGGAAACACAGCCTAGTCACTACCAATATTTCAGGACAGGGATCATCAATTACATTTCACATGGGGCCAAATTCTCAAAGACCTGTGGTCTGTGGTCCAACACTCCCCTGCCCCAAACAAACACCTGAACTTGGTACATGGATATACAATAATTTTAACCTAAATGGAAATTAAAGTTACTTATGACAGCTTTTGGCACCACAAAATAACGAGTACTACAGTAATTTGAATGACTAGTAACTACACTTTACTAACTTTTTGTAGTAAATTTTACACATATTGTACTGTAGAAAAAATTTTTATATGGGTCATGGGCTGAAATCAGGCTCTCAGGATTGTGTGTATGGAATTTGCATGTTCTCCTCTTGCATGTACTGTATGGGTTTCCTCAATGTTCTCTGGTTTCTTCCCATAACCTGACAGACATGCCGGTTAGGTGAACTAGACAATCTAAACTGCAGTGTGTGTGTGTGTGTCTGTAACTGCCCTGTGATGGGCTGGGATCTTGCCTTGTGCAACACTAGTGGGATAGGTTCCAGGCCACCCATTACCATGAACAGGATGAGCAGTTAGATAATGGATGGATGATTGGGCTATTTTCCTTTTCTAAATGATGCTAGACCACCTCTTGTGTGGTTATGTATTATGTCTTCTGATGCAGAGGGCATTGTTTTGCGGTAAACTGAAGCCTGCCTCATGGGAATACGATTGGACGGATTCACTGGCACTATGAGCCTGTCCATCATCGGATGTTGGGCCAATGACGTCCTCCAGAAAGAAGCCAGAAGATTCTGATTCCAGGTCATGGCCAAAGCAACCGCATTATAACATGGTGAATTTTCTTTGGTCTTTCAAACTCATGGTTCCTCTAACTATGGTCAGTCTGTAAAACAAACGGTAGTGGACTCTTACCTCACTGATGATCAGGCTGTCGATGGGCAGGCCAGCTAGCTCAGACACCTTCCTAGCCTGAGGGAAGAGACCATGATCTTGCAGTTGCTTGACTAAATGCAGGCACTCTGTGTGCAGGATGTCTGGGGAATAGCTCTCCAACAGGTGCTGACCGAGTGGCACGGGTGTGTCCTGTAGTATGTCACTGAGGAGGCTCAGCTTTTTAAAATCTGGGCCTGTAGATACAACACCAAACATGTCACACAATAGAAATCCTGAATGTCTGAAGGACTTTGCTTAAAACGTAAAAATATTTTGGCATTATTTTTATTTTGGGAAACAGGAAATAATTTTGATAAGAAAACTTAATAATCAAAACTGTTAGGGTGCAAATACAAAAATATCTGTAACTAAGAAAAGTTGACTACACCCAAAACGAAAGGAAGTAATGCAATACTTAATAACTAAAGGCATCACGATCAAAAGAAACCTGTTGAGTTATCCACAGCAACAGCTGGAAGCACCAGTGCCTCCTGGTGGCAATGGCCAAGCACTACAGTCCCTTACCATTAGATTTAAGCAGGTGCTCAATGTCAGCTAGCAGGTGAAGCAGCTGGCGTAACTCGTACTGGGTGGCGCTCTGTTGCAGCATCGAGAGCAAAAGCACAGAGGCCTGGCATTCAGACCACTGTGTGGGGATGCCCCCTGGGCTCTGAGTACTGCTGCTTGCTTTCAGCTGCATGGACACACGCATGTGCATACAGACACTTATTCTTCTAGGCAATAAACATTAGACATCATAACAAGCTTGGAAAAAACTAAAGCATAATAAGCACACTTAAACATCAGACGTAGTGACACTCTTAAAACCAAACATATACAATAAGTTGGGGAAAAAACCCCTCAATGTCATGTTTACACTCACGCAAAAGCATTTCTTTAGGAGAGAATTAAGTTTCAGCTCTCCCTCTTGACCCTCAAATCCCATTTTTTAAATTGTCAACACATCTTTTATTTAATGTAGTTGTACTCCCGTATCCACGGGTATTATATTCCAAGCTCTACTGCTGATACTGTGGATAAGAATGAATGCTGTACTGTACTCTTATGAAGCTATACGTTAATTTAAGTTGAAATAGGACTGATTAAAAAAATGCAAAGATTCCAGATGTCCCACATAGCCAATGGCTGCATTGCTTACTACAAATATGTTTCAGACACATTTAGAATGATGGAGCAGACATCTCCATTGAACCAGGCAATATGGGCTTACATTCATTAGGCATTTCTGGAACTCAATTAATTTCCTCTTGGCCCCCTGGTAGTTTTTGTGATCACAGCACAACTCAAACATGTGCAGCATGTGCACAAGAGGGCAGTCCTGTCAGAGAGAAGAGAAGCATTTAACAACTTGTCCTGTGCTGTGTGAATCCTGCACCTGGGCTCATATTGTAACACCCCTGCTTGTCATGACCCTTGTGTACCCTAGATGTCACCCTTTCTCCTGCCCCCTTAATGCTGAGTCATTGTTGGTACCTCGTTGTCTTGTTCTTCCTGTATTGTTAGTAGTTTCTGATTGTGTCTCATTATCCCCATGTAATAGAAGCCTGCTTCAGTGTGTCCTTTGCCAGTTGTTGTAGTTGTAAACTTGCTGTAGCCGTGAACTGAATGTAAACTTAATGTTAGTGTGACCTTATTGTGCTTTTGTATTCTTGTAGTTAGTCCAGTTAGTTTCCAGCCTTGATTGTTTCCCCTTGTTATCTGTATTTTGGTTTGGTTCTCCCTATTGTTTGTAGATTAGCATTGTTACTCCCATTACCCATGTTTGTACCTTGTTTTGCCCTTTATTAAAGCCTCCCTTTAGCATATTCGACCTCACCTCTCCTGCCTGCTTGGCACAAGCGTTACACATACTACATGTAGTACACGCTATACATTTTGTGTGCTATCAATGCAGATTGTGTGATATTTGGTAAGAGTATGTGTACGAGTAAAGGGTACCCTCTGGAAAAGCTGAAAGCCACGAATCAAGGGTCGGATCTTTCGCTTCTTCAGTAGGGTCTTCCAAATAACAGACAGGTCATGCAGACTCCACCCATGCTGTCTCAAGCTCTCGCGCACGTGAGCAGTAGCCTCTTTGGCAATGACGTTGTCCACAGAGGTCAGAACCCAGATGCACAGACAGTGGATCAGATCTGCTTCCTGCCCAGCAGAAAAGCACAGCAGTGTATGCAACGGCTGTGAAAGCATCAAGAACTCATCTCAATGGCTCTAATATCCAAAGCATCAGGGTGCACTTTAGGTAACTCCAATTCCAATATGTCAACCATTATATAAAAAAGTCAACCAAGTATATATCGTTAACATGCTGGTTTGTACAAGTTAGAAAAAGTTACAAAAATTTTCTGTTGTGGGCACTTGGTTTAACATGTAAATTAGCAGGAAGCGTGTGCACGCCGGGGGTTGAAAAGCTAGAAAAAAAAGTTTGGATATTAACAGATTTCATTAGTGCAGCATGTTTAAATTATGTGAAATGTCAACAGGTACTCACAATCAAAATGAGCACTCATACACATGGTTCATTTTAAAGGACTACATTATGCTATTCCTTTTAAGCATTATGCCTGACATTAATATCAGTTTCAATAATGAGTTTCTGCTCTGGCTTCCTGTCAAGTTTAGAGTACAACATAACAGGCCTCTTCTAACCTTCAATAATTTAATACAAGTGCTCTTCAAAGCTACTCTCTCTCAGAAAATTAATTTTTTGGTCTCATGAACTCTAAGTTGTTTGGTTTATGGTAATTTTAAGATACTTGTTGGGACAATTGGCCAATAAAAGATACTGGAATACAAGCATTATTTAATAACAGGTAAAACATTTATTAAATTAATATAATAAATACAGGTAATTACTGACATCAATTTTCCAGCATCAACAAAAAAAAGTTTTATTCTCTGAGCCTTAAAACTAGCCAGACATCTTCTGAAAGACAGCTGAAAAATATGTACTTAAGGGTCAACAGAAAATCATTTAGGTAATGGTCCTCTTGGCTCATTGACCAGCAAGGAAGAAACACTTGCATGTAAAATAGGAAAATCTCGATTTAGAAAACAACACCTACATAAAAAATTAACAGTAGGCATTAAAATACATTTAACCATTACATGGTAACCATCACCCGGTTGCGTTTTGCTTGCTTACCTGGTGACATGCTGCAAACACTGCAAGAAGGGGACAGTGCAGGCGTAGACCCTCGGCCAGCAGGTGGCGCCAGGCACACCGTTCCTCTTGGCTCTGTAGCAGTACCTGGAACAACTCACAGGGGGGCTCAGAGGGCATATCAGCGGCCCACTCTCCAAGAATACCCTCTGAATCCATCGCTGGAGTTGGCTGAAGATGCTGGAAGGCCAACGAGAGGTGGGCCTGGAGTGTGGGGTTGAACTGGGCCACCAGAGCTCTTACCTGCCATTCAGAACCATACAGTACAATTATCACACCAAGATACCAGTCAAATGCTTCTGGACTAGAAAGTGACACATACTGAAGTACTGTACTGCACTGTTAACTCTGTGTTTAACTCTTTGATTTGACCTAATATAATTACGTAATTAGACCTGCTGAGGGGGGTAGCTGTGCAGCTGTATGAACAACAGGAAATGCAGCCACTGCGAGTCGGAGGCACAGTCGCTCAGGTAGGCGGTGCTTAGGGGCAGGTCATGCATCTGGCAGAACCGGATGGCTAGTGCCCACTCCTTCCCAGCCTCATACGACGACCTATTGGCAAAGGCGAAGACATACTGGCTTTTTGCATCCTAGGTAGCTCTGTAGCCCTTTCATCCATCTTCCATTTTAGTTGTCTCAAATACAGATAGTTCATGTTCCAGTCAATTCCCTTAAAGTCTGCACTCTCTATTCAGTGTAATGTTTCAGATTTGTCTTTTCCCAGATAACAAAATTCCTAATTTTTACAGATTAGCTTGTACCTTGGAGAAAATAACACTTATACATTTTATCTGTGAACTGGTCCTATTGAATAATTGACAGGAATTGGAACTCATCCCACCTTCCAGGTTTCTGCTCTGCAGGGTTTCTAACTCACCTGCCCAGGTGCTTCTTTTCTACACTTTCTCTTACTGCAGTCTCCAGGTTCACAAGCAGTTCCTCTGCAGCCTCTCTGTCCCGCCCCACCAGCTTTCGAGCCCTGTCGACTGTGAGAGGGAGAACACTCATTCGATTATCCTGTTGGTTGTAAGAGAAAGGATGGAGCAGGTAGTCCACTGTTCCCATACACTGGGCAAAGGATGAAACTCGATTTTAACAGCCCATTGGGCCAATGAGGAAGGGCATCAGTTCTCAATTAACCTTTTCCAGAATACTTTATACCCACTGTGCATAACCTCTACATTAAGTACATGCACCAAGTGAGGCAAAATATCACTATACAGCAAAACCTCATTGGATTGGAGACTGGATAATATGTAAACGGTAACTTTCATTAAAGGGGTGTTAACTAGAGCATCAGTATATCCTGGGGGGAAAAAAAACTGGTTAAGCAGTAGGGATGTATGTACATGAACGTTGTGGAAATGACAGTGGTATAGCGATGCTTGCTTCCTATATGACATTTTAATATAAAAGAACATTTCCAGCACAAATTATTTAATATTTAATAGAAGGACATAAATACAAAGGAAATATTAACTTGCCCTCAGTATTGGAATAGCTTGGAACTTTGTTTGCTAAAGTCTGGGAGAGCAGCATCCCCAGCTATCACAAATCTATATGTTAAGTTATATTTTCGATTAAACACTTTTTCTTTTTTGTGTTGCCTTTGTCCTTGTAATCCACTGGTCACATTTTAACAGTGGCAGTAAAAAATAAGTAAATAGAAAGCAGTTCCAATATTTTGAATCGAACCATATCAAGAGCTGAGTGCATTGTTGCATTCCCAGTAAGCAGTGTTGCATGCGTGTGCAGTGAGAGCGCGGCTTTTACCCTGGGAGGTTCTCAGGGTGGCAGTGTTGGGTTCCTCTAAGCCCAGGCTCTGGGAGCGGAGCACCAGACCCAGCACAGACACATCCACCCTGAGTTTCAGGCTGCTGACACCCAGCATCTCGCAGAAGCACACGCAGGCAGCAGCCACAGGCGGAGAATGGAAGTGCTGCAGGCCGAGAGAGTAGGCGTGCTCAGCAGCCTGGGTAACCCTGTGAAACAGCAAGGCAGAGGCACAGTGAGGGCACATCACTTTGGTGCCTAATAGTGAAATTCACAAACAATGTACTCAGCAACTCAACTGCATCACTCTGGATGTAGTACCCCACCACCGATGAAGCGAGTGCGTCACCCTGCTGACAATTGTGTGCGGATCACCGTGACGCATTACAAAACACGGAAAAGCCAGGCTCTGCTGCCAGGTACAGAGGATACTAGCCAGGACTTACTGCCATTTTTTATACTTTTTAATTTCCAGTCAGAACAGAGAGGCAGCCTTGAGTATTCACTGTGGTCCTTGACACCACAAATTCAGGCCATTACTCACGGTGCAAATGAGTGATGGTGTTTGACTAAAGTCAATGTGGTGAGCAGGAACCCTGCTGCATGCGGAATATCAGAGGCGAGCTCACGGGGTCCAACACTCACTGCAGCTGGACACTGCTGGAACCAGCCAGCTGCTGGAGCAGAAAGGTGCCAAATGCAAAGGCAGGCCGGCTGTGCCGCAGGTAGTACAGGAAATCCAGGTGCTCCACGTGGGCGTACTGGCTGACCAGGTGAGGGCTGGAGAAGTGAGGCAGCTCTGACGTGTCTGCACCTTAAATGCACAAGGCCATGCCGACTTTTACCATACAATATATTGATAATATATTTGTTGGTCAGTAACCTGATCATGGACACCCCACAAAGGATGCTGGTTGATTTTGACCACTGCCATCGCAAACTAATACATTTTTTCCAGACAAGTCCACCCACTTGAAAAGCCAAATATGAATCCACAGTTATCGGAAACATGAGTCACCAACCATCAGTCTAACTGTTCCCTGAGGCAAAAAATCTGTTGCTGCTTATTAAATATTCACCACACTCAGGATATGATGGTGGTCAAAGGTCCAGAGACAGAACACCCCAATGTTTTTTCTTTCATCAGCAAACTCTACAGTCCTGAAGGCCTGCTGCCATTCAGTTTGCTAGCAGCAAACAAAAACAATGGACCTTATCAAACTGAATGGAACACCTACCACTGTTGCCTAATGTGTTGGCTGACTGCCACCGGAACAGTCTGGAAGGATCCAATGGATGCAAAGACTGCAAGGGAGAAGGTGTGTATTAGCAGGAGGATCGTTCAAACTGCAGCCTCCAGCTAGTAATGCAGCAAAAAACACAATTACTTCATTTCCCTGGCATACAATTCCATATAATATCAAAATATTTAGTATTTCAATGCAGCTGCTACCTGATTATACATCTGATTACATTTGGTATATTGTCACACAATGCCAAATTCTCTGGGGCAACCATAATGGAACGGGAGAAACATAAAAATGCATTAAAATTGCAACGAAACGTTCTGAGACAATGCAGTGTTTACATGGCCTACATGACCCTACAGTAAGAGCAGAAACACAAGCTCCCTAATGCGTTGTCTGGGAGGAGAATTATAATCTACATCTCCACACAGCTCCAGTCTTTTCACAAGCCCCTAATTGCTCATTATGTTCTGTCACTGGGATTGTCAGGATATTGGGTTTAGCATTTGATTACATAAGAGCCTCTGTCTCCCAAATGTTTAGAGCTAGATCAAAATGACTCTAAGCTATCAGGAGTGGGTTTTCTTGTATAAATGGAATGTCAATGTTGGCATTTATAAACCCCATGATTATTCATTTAATGAATGGCCCAAATCATATTATTTCCAGGTAATTTTCTTTGTGTTTTGGAACAATGTACTAACGCACTACTGAGTCCAGCTTTTCAGTCTGGAGACCCCACTAAGAACTTCCACTATCTTAGAACAGAAACAGTTTGATTCAACAGCCTTTAATCTAAGGAGTGAAAGGTGAAAAACAGCTCATTTCCCACTTTCCTCCAGCCCTGAGACTTTTGCTTACAGGACAGTGTGTGTGTTTGTGCGTGCGCATGTGCGCAAGAGTGTGGGGGGCGTGTGCATATGTTATCATTGACAGTACCTGTATGAGCTGGTAGAGAGAGACATCTGAAGGTGGTGTGCCACGGAGGCCACTCTGAGGGAACAAGGCTGACTTCAGCTTGGGATATGGGCTCAGGGCCATCTTCAGGAGCTGCACATCAACCTTCCACAGACTGCCATCTGGAGTTTGATGTGCACTCACCACCTTTACAGGGAAGAGTATAAACCTTTAGCAAAGAGTCCCTACACATGGAAAAACCTGCAGGTTCCGAGGTCCAGGTTAGTGATAGGGGTTTGCCAGTGGTCTAATGAACACACACACACACACACACACACACACACACACACACACACACACACACACACACACAATTCCAAACTTTTTTCTGAAGTCACAAGGACTCAGATAATATTCCACATTTATCAGTAGTCACAGTAGATTTACATTATGCAAGCTTTTCAGGCAGAGCAAACAGCTAGAGGCTGTTTTTAGTTTTATGCCAGCTGTAGCCTGCCCAAGGTTACCTGGTCTATGCCTCCTGGGGCAAACATGATGGTGGATAGTGCCAACAAACTGTGCCCCTCCAGAAGCATGCTACTGACGCTGGCCTGGCTGCCCGGGGTCAGGATCTGAGCGTTCGTCAGGCTGGCGTGAAATACAGCTTCAGGGTCTGTCATCAAAGAAAACAAAACAACATACAAAAATAATAAGGACAACTTAAAAATGTAACAGTTGTGCTACGTGCTCAGGACACTCTGAATCTAATTATGTTAATGATATGTCTGTAGAAGTAACAAAGCCATCTCCACACCTGTCAGGTTCCTGGTGATTTCCTGCACCCTCACAAGCATCTCAAACCATGGGTGACTTTCATACAAACTGCGGTCTGCCAGAACTGGACAATTACCTGGCATGAGACTGAAGAGAAAGGAATTGTACCAATTTTTACAAGCATTTCCTTAACAAAAACCGATAGGTTTTTCTTTTCCTCACGTAAGCAGAAAATTGTTCTTTCGGCTGACAACTGGGAAAGCAACTTTCGCACAGCATGAACATAAGAGGGGTGTTCTTTAGCTGTCATAAGGACGTGTACTCACCCATAGTGCTCAGTGTAGCTGTACAACAGGTACCTCAGGTCATTCTCTAGACAGTGCCTGACAAAGCAGGTGTGGAAGTCAAGGCCCTGTGGGGAGCGGAAGTGTGGCACGGGCTGGATAGACTGCATCACCCCTCCAGCTTGGGTGAGCCTCCACAGCAGCTGCTCAAAGTCTGACAGCTCATTCTGGACCAGGATCCCTCTCCTGATGGAAGAGGCAGTGATAGGATGTAAGGCAGTTAGAGCTGTGTGTGTGTGTGTGTGTGTGTGTGTGTGTGTGTGTGTGTGTGTGTGTGTGTACCTACCTGCATTTTTATGTGTGCGTGCCTGTGCATGCATATGTGAAGGGGGGGTGGTGACACAGCAGTGTTCCTTACCTTGCCAGCATGTCGAGCACCTCGTCCCTCAAGAAATCGCTGCACACAGTGTGTTCGTTGACTACTTCAGCTGTGAGAACTGGCCACGGACTGACTGCGGGAAGACTCTCAACCCACTGCGTGATCCGTGTGCGGTCATGGAGCGTGGTCAAATATGTCCACAGATCCGCAGGGTCAAAACAGCTCAAATCTGTCTCACGCACATAAATACAATGTTTGCATGTGTGTATGATATTTTTGTGACTTGTCTAATACATTATATGTGTAGACATTAAGAGAGATACTCTACATATACTGTATATATATATATATATATATATATATACATATATACATACATACATACATACATACATACATACATACATACGTATAT
>JABJVR010000154.1:9586-20865 GCA_025773905.1 Chitala chitala | reverse complement strand
CCCGCCCCCGCGCTGCGGTGCGGGGGCCGCGGGGTTGGGGGGGGGGGGGGGGGTGGTGGGGGGGGGGGGGGGGCCCCCTCAAGGGAGAATCAGATGGCTCTGCAGCAATGAGGGAAGACCTCAGATGTGTACCAATTCAATAATGCGTAAAGCCACACGGTGTTCGAATGTAAACCGCACGACAAGTTGGCCGTTTACGGTATTGCACACATTCAGCAAGCGCCGCTTGATCTGTGAACTGACATTTTAATAAAAGGGTGGTACACAAAATAGTTGTATTTAATTAAATTCTGATTATGTAACACCACTTATATTTTCAACATAATACGAGTAAAGCGTAACCCTGAGTTGCTCTCTAAAGGAAAACCAACGTCACAGGTCACAGACCTTCAGGAACAAGAGCTACTACTGAACTGCAATGTAAAAGGAGTGTCTTTTTTTAACTGAAGCCAAACCAGAAGCTGGCTTCAATGTCATCTATGGTTGGCATCTGATCAATATTATAATAAATTGCATTACTAAGGTGGCATCTGGTGGAGATAAGAAATTGTGTTACTGAAGTGAAGGTTGTGAGAAGTGGTTTTCTAATGCATCAGCGTTACCTTGTATCCCCTTACTGCGATCTGTATGTATTTCCATATATATGCAGATGCCCACCTTTCCATCTACTGTAAACACTGGTGAAAGTATAGTGTTGCTGCAATCCTGTTACGTACCACTAAGTAATATGTATGTCAGCTACCAACCCATTGTTCATTTATGTGAACAATGAAACTTTATAGATGTATCACTTCTGTAGAGAATAAAACTTATCATTATCTTTATGTAAGAGCTCGATCCTAGACCACATTGTAAAAGCAGCCGTTTATCAGCTGGGTGAACTTATACAGGATATTGGGACCACGTGTAACTTCAAAGGATCCAAGTCGATTGCATCTCAGTATTATTTTGTCGTCAAAATGCAGTTGCCGGCAGTTACACAAAAAGCTTGGCCTCAGGGTGGCACATCGATGCCAGGAGTTTCTCACGTACCATGAAGGGAAACAGCATTTGTGAATCTTCCAAAAGAGTCTCCAAGTGTCCTAATTAGAGTGTACCATAGAATGGGAAAACAAAGGAAGATCAAAGACTGAGTAAGCAGCAGCTAGGCTAAAGAATCACAAATTAGATGTTGGAATATATGAAAATGAAAAGCAAAGAAGGTTAAGAAACTATGTATATTGGCACATACAAAAATGCAAGGCTTTGTTAGTTCTGCCATTCTACAGCTATTTGGACAACAGGATGCTAGATAAACTTACAAATAAAATTGACATTGACGATGAATGTTGCTCGAGATTCAACAAGAACATCCACCGACATTTTTAAACAGAGAACCCTGAAGTGACGTGCAACTGTGAAAGTTTTTGCTCACCCAAGGTTTGCGATGGACGTGTTGCTATGCAAACATCAGGTCATACAAGACGAAATTATTGGCTGCATGGCTTTAAAATGCCTTAAAAAACTTGATGTCATAGCTGATGATTATGGCAAGGCTCTGGTGACCAACACAAAGATGAACAAGCAATCAAGTTAATCTGCAGTTGAATGGCTTTTGCTAGATAAACCTAGCTATTCCCATGTCACTCAGTTTTGGTTGTTTTGAGAAAGTCTCCGCATTCCTCTGTTAATGTCCAGTTCTTGGCATGCGTATTTGTCCTTAGACTCCAAAATCTAAGATTACTTATATAATTTACAGTACATTTGCAAATGTCTACTCCTTTCATATTGGCTGAAACTCTCGTTCTCCTGTTTGGCTCAGTTGCTCTGGTTAAGATCAGATTGTGAAACGGTGCAGTAACATTTGATGCGATTGGTAATTTACTGTTACAAACATTGAATATTATGTGGTGATAACAGATATTTGGCTCTGTGACAGTACATAGTGAATAAAAGAGTGAATTAAAGGTGGGAAAAAAACATTCACCATCAATGCCTTTTTGGTATTTTATTATAGCAAATTTTATTTTAAAAGATGATATAGGGAATGCACATTGTTAAGAAGTTGAAAACAGGATATCACCCATGAAAAATGACTGAATTTGTTTTTAGTTGTATGTATATTTGTGATGTCTCTGGTTTACACACACACACACACACACACACACACACACACACACAAAATCTTGAGAACCCAGAGATCGTAACATTAATAGAGCAGGATGGCAAAGACAAATGGTCTTCTACAAATGAATGGTTACCAAGGTTTCATGCACTTCTGAAGAATTTAAGCAGCAACTCCATTATGAACATGGTAAAAAAAAAAGACAAGAAGTGCATGCATATCTATTACCAGTCATAGTCTTACACACACTGTTACTTCACTGTAAGGTTTTGAAGGCATTTCTGCTTTAAGCTGATGTCAAGCAGTCATGTGTATTGTGGCTCATTGAAAGTCTGTTTGAAGAGCGTTAACTACAAAGGGCCATGTGGCTTTTATCAAGCTCCCTCCTTTGCCCAGACTGCAGAAAAACCAGGGCTGGAACATTAGATGGCCTCTGACACCCTGATACTCATGTTGTACTTGATGTGACATCACACCGCACCCATGCAATTCTTAACGTTTCATGGTGTCACAGTGACAGCACAGCTTAGGTTGTACCAGCATCAGAAAGATGGGCGTTATTGTAAGAATGGCAGTGCTCTCCATTTTAAAGCAGAATACAGAAGGTATGCAGTTAATTAATCTTAGGAAGTCTTGAATCCATCTTCCATGCATTCAGTAAGAAGAGGGAGCAATGCATACATTTACATGTAGGCAGTAAAGGACTGGAGTTGGACACAATATTTGTTTTAGCCCACAACACAAACATCTCTAGCTATCCTAATAACACCGGGAAATTTATTTTACTCCAGTGGCACTAGGGCAAGCTTTAAATGCAGTGCTGAATGTTGCCATATTTTAACCTCAGTCTGAAACAATGCCTTCCATCATGACCAGCAAGGTGGTCACTGGGTTCAGAAACATGTCTGTCACTCCAGGTGGTATTGACAGAATTAAATCACTGACCACTGCATTAGGCATTATTGATTGGCATGCCGATTTTGAAGTCAATCAAATATGCCAACTGTTTCATTTAACAAAAAGCAGGTTCTACACATGCCACCCCAGATTGTACCACTTTCAAGGATAAAAGTTTCATAATCCTATAAATGTCAGAGGTGTGCTTCATGGGTTCCAAAATCTTTTCATTAATCTCAGCTTTCTTCTAGTAACATCTAACTTAATCATGTCCATACAAAACCATACAGTCCAATAAAGTGGAAGCTTTTTCCAGTTAAAATTTATTTGGGGGAATTTTTTTACTTAACAGGAACGCCACATGCCACACTGAATTATTATATGGCGTAATACACTATAGTCATTTATACCAATGACCCAATAGGCACATGGCTAATACTCCTGTCCAATGTATCTGGAGAAATCCTAAAGATATAATTTTAAAAGTAGTTTGCAGTCAGATTGTACCACATGCTAGGGATCAGACTGCAGAAAGAAATCTTACATCAGTTTTATACATGGTGCAATTTAATGTGATGGTGCTTGTTTATGCCTTGCACTGGCTGGTAAACTACTTTGTTAAACTAAATTTTTATTGAACACACCATCTGTAGAATGATACAAGTTAACTGATGAACATCCAGCTTTATACTTTTAATCATTTTTACCTTTCATTTCCCCGGTTATCATAAAGAAATAAAAAACCTTTCTAAAGAATGGACTGAATGAATGATTGACAGGCATCCTGACAGCTAAAGCCTTTGTAGTTTGGTTGTCAATACAGGAACAAATCTCAAACATTTCAATGTTTTTTTTTATGTAGAAACCAATTCTGAAACGTCTGTCCTTCCATTACCTTTTCCCTGCTTCAGAAATATGCTTTTTAATCCAGATAAGCCTGGTTATGTGTATCTGACTGACAGTTGTTACACGCAGGCTGGAACCCAATTAAAACTCTGGCACACTAACCAGTTGCAAACAAAAAAACCTGGAGCCAAAAGCATTTCCTTTCATGAAAGCAGGTCCCCCCCCGGAATCAGGGGCAGTTTTTAGTAAAGCGTGGGTAAAGTATGATTATTCAGCGGGCCAGAATTTTACTTGTGTGAAAAAAGAAATCTTGTAAATAATTCAGGACATGGCGGCCAAAGCTGGTCAGTGTCTTTGTAAAGAAAGTTAAGCTTGTTTTATTACAGCAGGCATAACCAATAAAGATATTGTTTTAAATTTAAGATTCAAATTCATTATTCTTAAATAAAAAAACAGTTAGAAGCCATAGGGTACAGACTGCTCTGTATTAACTGCATAAAGTCCACTATAGAGCATCTCCAGTCAATATGGGGGGTGGGGGGGTTTTCTGTCTTCATAGTGTTACAATAGCCTATGCCTGGTCTGGTTACATCTGAAAGGTCTTTACATTTGCTCCCTTGTTTCTATGGTTTCTAGTATTGGAACCTTTAGTGCAACTTTCTCACAAGATTTTTTGATCTTGCAAGCTGTTAGATAGGCATGCCGTAGGAAGGTGCAATGAGCAAGTTCAAGTTTGAGCAGACGAAAATGGACCCAAGGCTGGTGCTACAAATGTAACTTGTGGCGTTTATATGTAGTGGGGGGGCACTAAGCTACAGGGTCAGACACACATTTGTGTCCACGTTGAAATTATACCCCACCTACAATAAATGATATATTATCCTCTTAACACTACTGACGTCTAGTGCAAGGCCACACTGCTCCGCTGTTCTTCATCATCATCATCATCATCATCATCCCTTTAGCAGAGCAGTTCTCTCATTTTTCCCTGTAGACCGTTAGTTGTCGCCACATGCGTTTATGAATTTTTCCAACCACACAACTTGCCCTCCTTTTCACTGGCCACGTCACCCTCCAGGGGATGCACAGTGCTGGAGTGTAACCGTGTTTCAGACACCAGCGCTTTGTGGGTAAACGCCCACACGCTTATGGAACAAAGTCTCAGAGGCAATGTTTAATCTAGATGTAAAGTTTGTGGCCCATGGGGGGAGGGGTGTGGTAGAGAGAATCGGAGTGCTCAGAGATATGTTAACTCCAAACACCTGAAAGTAGTGAGCCAACAGAGTATATCACGATGCTACCTTACTGTAAGATGCATTTCCTACAGAAACATTCTCAACAGACCATGGGAACTGCACATTTCAATTCATGAAACTACGCACACGGTCACCTACCTGCGTAGTCCCTGAGTACAGTTAACCAACTGGAAACAATACGTTTTCCCTTCGAAGCATGAAAGCCTTCTCTTTTAAGGTGTCTGCTAGCTGGAGACCAGCTTCATGTAGTTTTGTTCCACTGAATATCTGAATTGCTAAGCTTTTCAGTCTTATCCTGGGTAAACATATTCTAAAGGCAGTTAAGGAAAGTTCTGTGTTTTCATAGTTATGTTTAAATGAGTTTATTTGTCATGGAGAACGGCACTACAGCTTCAATAAGGACTGGTTGAATTTGCAGGGGCATATTAGTAAAGGCAAGCTTGAATTGTCAAATAAAATCGTACAGCATTAACAAGAAATTAAAACACATTCTGTGTCCGAAATCTCCATGATTAGAACTGGCTGAATGAAATTATGACAGCTCTTTTTTTTCCCCTCACCCTGTTGGGAAAACTAAAGCATGTGTTAGGGATACATCTATAAA
Source organism: Chitala chitala (assembly GCA_025773905.1). NCBI lineage: Eukaryota > Metazoa > Chordata > Actinopteri > Osteoglossiformes > Notopteridae > Chitala > Chitala chitala. The sequence goes on along the minus strand of JABJVR010000154.1, from coordinate 15,158 downwards.
TCAGTGATCAAAATGCAGCCATATGTTCCTCTAATTTTACTTGTTCAAAATAAATACCAACAGACTATTATTTATCAATATTTTAGGACAAGAATGAGTACAAGTCATAACTGTGAACCATGCCAATAGCTTTTTATGAATATATTGGATTCTTTACCTCTATTTACCGGCAGATCATTACAAAGCACAACTGATAAAAAAGAGAGTATGGGTCAATTTTCATTAAAATGAACTTTCCCAGTTAATACAAATATTTACCTCATTATACTGTTGTAGAAATCTAACCCGTATGTGCACAAGACATGCATGTTTGAAATTAATGCCCTTTCCTTGGGAAACCTCAACACTGCTTTCGACAATTAAAAACTTTATTATAAAACTTGAAAAATTTAAAAATTTATATATATATGTATATATATATATATATATATATAAGCAAAAAAATTAATAGGACTTGATCTTTCTCATTAAACATAATCTTTAAACAAGTCTATTATTTCACCACTTGTGCCATTTGTGATTGAATATTTGGCACTTTGAAGTATAACCAACATGAATGTATGTTCCACAAGATCCCTTTGAGACATGAATTTCCTGGTAGGCTGAGTAAAATCTATACACCGCCTCACTGCTTGTGATGTTCAGAATAAGATATTTATAATCACACATGACTTGAAGCCAGCCAGCCTGTCAATAACAGGCTGCTATTTAGAAGACCCAAGTCACAATGTATCACAAGATAAGAAAAATCACCAAACTGTACCTTTCATCTTGATGAGTTTGCACAACACCCATCTGGAAGCACTGAGTCAAACTAGCATTTCTACTATTTGCTAAAAGCTGCTGCATTTTATGAATACTTACCTACAATGCAGCTAAAGAAATTGCCATTGATTAAATGCACTGACAAGGGGTCTATAGTTGAAGGATTTTGAGTATGTGACAGTGTGTTGCATTTTGAACCAGTTCCTACTCTATAGCAAACACTGCACATTCTTGCAGTATGCGAACATGAAAACAACATTTTATGTGATAAAACTTTGTTCTAAAAGTGGAGTAGATCAGGTGATAGGAAAATACCTTTATTTGCACATTTCCACATTGCTATATTAGGTTTAACTAAGTACATTAATAACAATTGTTATTTTCCCACCACCCAGGCATACTCTTATTGCCCATGTGCAAATCTGATGCAAATACAGTGACTGTTTACTCCAAGTTTCTGCAGCAGTTTCTGCAACCTCCAGCAAACACCCTATCAAGCACCTCTGTTGAAGTCGCATGTTAATCAGCACGGCATGGTTACCTGTGTCAGGTGTGCTCAGTGAAATGTCACTGCTACAATTCCCCTGCCGCTAACGTCAAGAATTTCTTCCCATGTCATGTGCTACTTTTTTAAAGACCGAGTTAGCGGGCCCCACAGGGGAAGGCTGAGAATTTCAGGGTTCAGAGATGACAGACTGAAGCAGAAACGTTGCTAGATGGAGTCATGCATCAATGACAAAACATCTGTCCACTGTACGTTTTGATTGATCATCCAGCATGCTTTTTAAGTCAAAGGCGTAATGTGTAATGACTTCTGTGGATATCAGGGACTGAAAAGAGTCTTAAATAAGTCTTCTTCATCTCTTTCAGTTATGCGGCAGAAGTAAGTCTGCATTGGGTTAGGTAAAATTAGTAAAAGAGACAAGGGGACTTTTCTCCAACAACACAATCATTCATGGAAAAGAACACAACTTTAATTTGCCTCTGATATGAAAGAGTTTGGCAGTAATTTAAGACAGGACAGCAACACTACTACTTTTATCACAACTCTGAACATGTGTTTGAAATCAATGGCATTTTTCCACCAATTCCAGAACTTAGTATATGAAGACTGTGCTCATTTCTTTCAGTTTCCTATTGGATAGGATTGACTAAGATGTTGGCCCAGAACATAAAAATCATGCTACACTGATGTCATTCATTGAAATGTTAAATATGAACAAAAGATAGACAGTCAAAAGAATAGTCAATGCACATTATTATACTAAGTAATTGTAAATTGTAACCACTAAAAATTTGAAGTGTAAAACATTCATAAGTCTGCGCCATTTCTATCTAAGAAAGAATTCAGATGAGAGGGAAATTAAATATTTGTAACAGTCTTGTAATCTGAATCTGCCAATTAAATTTAACACAATTGAAGTATTATTCTGAATTTGCAACTGACTTGTAAAATGTGCAAGTTTTAAACTCACAAGATTTGTCATGTCCTGGTGTTTGTGAGTGTCAGGAAAGCAATTTTCACAATTTGTTCATTCCATAGCATCTGTATCAAATACAGAAGTCTTTAATCTGAAAATGGAAATTAAAAACTGCTATTACCTTTGTGGAGGTGCAACCTTAATATTTATAAATTTATTTATTTAATATCCACACTCCACATTTAACTGATTTAAATATCTTTTCTACGGTCTGCTAGTAAGTGTTTCATCATAGTGGAGTAATGGCTACAGAACAGCAAGAAGGCAAAGTTCTACCCTTTCAGAACCATGGACAGCAACACTCCTGCCACATTAGAAACAATCTGTGACCCATTTGCTTACAGTATCTGAACAGCCAGGAGGTTTCAAAATAAGGTCAAGGACCCAAGAACGGGGATCTTTTCTGCAAAGCTTTCTTTGTTTCTTTGGCAATTCCCTTGTCTGCAGAAGAATTATGAGTTGAAAAAGAAGCACAATTGATGATTAGCCCCCTCTTCACGTTCAACACTTAGAGGTATTTTTTTGTCGGTAATCAAAATCCGCATCGCTCATTCTCTTGGGTCGAGTTAGAACACTGTGCCCTCTGACCCCACATCACAACGATGCAAAGCAAACCAGACGACAAACCCTCAGAAAAACAATGGTTTTGAAAGTAAATGTATAAGGTGATCAGTCAGCCAAATCACATTCATAACCTAAGAAAAAAAGCTAATATATATGCGTGTATATACGTATATAAAACCACACACTCAAATGTGTGGTCTTACAACATGAAAGTATGAAAGTATCTCTTCCATTAACCTTTTCCCCGCTCTTTGACATCAGCAGCCAACGCCATGGCAGCTTCACCACAGAAATCCAATAAATGCTGCATTAAACCAATATCTCAACATTACAAGGACCATATAAATGTCTGCTGTTGTGCACTGAATAAAACCAGAGCCTTCCTGAGATTCCAAGGTCAATTGACCTTTCACTGCACTTGGCCTGGACCACATTTTCCAAAATATAATAGCGCATGTGTATCTGAGGAGCAGGTATGGCATTAGCTTGGACAAAGCACCCATAGCTTTGTGCACCAGCAGAACTACGTAGAGCAAAAAAAAAAAGCCCCATGAATCAACGGCAAGGCTTCTTGTCCACTGCAGATTTGATTGATCGTCCAGCATGCGGCTTTAATTCAAAGTCAATGGCATAATTTGCTATGGCTTCTATAAATACCTTGCACAGAGGAAGTGCTCAAATTGGCAAATGTGCTTCCGCTACTTAAATACATCCTTTCATCTCGGTGGGTACAACAGGACTAATGTCAAATTGAATTTAAAGCCCAAAAAGTGATGTGGACGTGGGAGAAGAACAGGTCCTGTGAAGCTATTCAAAGGATTTCTGCCAGATAAAGCACGAAAAATATACATTTTTACAGTGAAACGGAAATCTGTATGTATCATGCATATAATTTTAAAGTTCCACTTTGTTACATGCTTTCCTTAAACATGCATTTTCAATGTTCTTCAATTGACCTATTGAGGGTTGCCATCCTCATTGATTATATCCCTTTATTAGGCGGTGAAATTAATTACCAGTTTGCTGTTGGAAAATGGGCCACAACAAGTTAGCTTTGTAACCTGACACTGTTAAAGCACGTGACATTGGAAATGGCCTGCAATAATGGAGTGGGGAATCAAAGAAAGAAAGTCACAACGTTCTGCATTCTATGTACAGCTACAAGGGACAGACAAGCACATCGGAATCAGACGCTTGAGTGTTTTTGTACATTAAAGTACTGCCGTTGCTTGTTAATCACTTGAGACGCAAAACTTTGCAACCTTTAAAACTTAAGAACAAGGTGCTCCCTGCTCTCCTTGCGTCTTTCTAATACCGTACTTTCAAAGGCTGCATATTGCCCTTTGTGCCATCATTAACAGTAGGGTTCCACCTGCTAGCACAATCTACTCATGTGCCACAGCAAGAACACACGGTCAAGTGACAACATGCTCTAACGAGGCACGACGGGGAACAGTGGGCGTCTGCTTACATAATCAGCAGACTGGAAGGACAGGCGCAGTCCAGCATGGGGCTCTTCTAAGCATCTTGGGCCAACGGAGCTCACCAATGAATCATTATTGCTCTTGTGTGTAGGAGAAAGGGACAAACCCAGGGCTTAAAAGCCTGGGGAAGGAAACCTCCAGCTTCCTTCAACCCTCACTTACTGTACCTCATCCACACAGAAGCACTTGTCCACATACAGGTCTCATTTTTCTAATTCCATGTTGCTCCTTGTACATGACCTCTCTGTGCAAAATACCATGGGTCATAACCGAGTCCCCACAGAGGCAAATTCTAGTTATCAATGAGCAGGGGGAGGAAAAAAATGAATTAAATCTGTACACAGTTTAAGTGTTCCAAAAACTTAACATATAAGGTAAGGTACGTTTTTGGTCATATAATCTGAATAAAGATTTTTAGTATTATTTTTATACATGTTTATCATGCTAGAGAAGAGTTGTTTTAAAGGGCACATGTTTAAAATATTTTTATAGGTTCACAATGATATGAAGATTAATATTTAAATAAATTCTGCCTTTACTATTTTGCATGGCTAAAGGGAAACAGTTCATAAAATCCAAGCTCTCCTTGGTTGAGAAAATATTTTGCTTTATTTCCAGATACATTTCCATGAAGAAATTGGCTTAAAAAATACAGCAGCCTACTTAAATAAAAGGATATGACATACAGGAAACTATACGGAACACACCAGAGATCAGACAAATTTGATTTGCTTAGGTTCTGATATTATCCAGCTAGTCTATAACAATCTTCCTGTTTGTATGCATTTCTAATCGCATATGAAAGGTACTAAGATGTGAAAATGAGCAAGGCATGAACACAGTCTATTAGAAGTCAGTATCAAGCTCTGTGGATCTCATATGGAGTGCATAATTTGTCAATTTACAAAACACACTTTCAGAGTTTGACCCTCTAGCCAATGTCATCTTGAATGGTTTAGTGGAAAAGCAGGCAATTTTAAACTGCATCGCCGCACACGGCGGCACCAGCACAGAACACGGATGGTACCAGAACCTCCCTGTAGTCTACGACACCTCGGGAATTCTCATTGTATTAGCCATAAGCAGATGGTGGAGGACCGCGGACTGCTCTGACGTAGAGAAGGCAACACACACAACATGTCATCACATGGGGAAAGCAAAGAGGCACATTGTGATTCATGCAGAAAAACACCTGCGCAGTACACACACACACACACACACACACACAGAAATACTTGCTTCAACAAAATGCAAAATGTGGACAAAGTATCAGATTAC
>JABJVR010000153.1:0-21805 GCA_025773905.1 Chitala chitala | reverse complement strand
GGAAACCTGGAGCCCATCCCAGAGCACATAGGGCGCAGGGCGGGGGACACCCAGGGCGGGGCGCCAACCCACCACAGTGATGATGATGATAATGAATATTATTAATTATTATTATTATTAGTGGGCTAAATGTACAGGTCGTGTTGTGGCTCAGAAGCTATTGCATTTGTCTTGTACCTCTACAGTCAAGGGTTTGAATGCCAGCTGCTGGGGCTATACAGGCTGTTGAATGCCCAGTGCTGGTCCCATGCCCTGGATAAAATGGGAGGGTTACATCAGGAACGGCATCTGGCATAAAAACACGTAGTACGTCAATGTGTGAGTCGTTAACCAGATGCCAGCTGATTTGCTGTGGTGACCCCCTCACAGGAAAGCAGCTGAAAGTTGACTATTGAGTTAGGCATAGGTCTCAGGGATACACAAAGGACCCTTTTGTGTCCAGCATTTGTTTAAAGTTCTGATTATACTTCCACAGCTGATTAGTATGAGTGTTCATGTATATTGACTGTTGTTGCTAAAAGTCATTAATATGTGTGTGCACTTAAGTACAGTTAATATTGAAAGAATATATGAACTTGTTGTCTGAATGTTGTCTGTGTGTATCCGTGTGACTGCAGGAGTTAGGCATAAAGGCTGACGTGCTAACGGACACTGGACTACAGAGAGAGCCAAACATCATGGATGTCAGTAAGCATGTCACAGAACAAAGAGAGGTCGTCTAGACAGCTAAGTTACGCTATTGATTATCTTTTGCTGAACTATTTTTGTCACCCCCTTTGTTGCTGAGTACAATTTAGGTCCAGTTTCAATCGCAGCTAGAGATTGTTGTGCTCTCAATAACACTGCAGTAGCGTTTTACTTCACTGACTAACTTGTTCATTTTTTTTTAAAATCTCATTGCACGTGGCTAGGCTGTGTGTGCTTCAGAGAGAGTTCAGATTTTAGGTCAATACACATAAACACGCACACACACACACACACACACACACACTCACACAAAAGAGTGTACACGTGCACAAATGAGCACATGCATACACAGTAAAGTACTCTCACAGGGGCTCTTGCAAAACATCAAAAATAAAATGTAAAGGCTTTCACACATTTATTGATACTCACACATACAGACACGCTCGCACACACATTCCAAGCCTTGTCATTGTGCTTGCTAGCTGAAGTTATCAGTTTTTCCTTATGCATCAGAATCATGTCTCCTTTAAATATGTTTGTATGTATATACTGTATATGGAAAGCTGTATTTTAAGAATTCTGTGAGGGAACTTTAAAACTGAAGTCACGGCAGCCATATTAAGGTTTAGTGTGAAGGTACTGGTTTGTGCTTTCACTCAGTGAGAAGCAGGAAATAATAGAGCGGCGAGGTGGGGGGGATGGGTGACTGCTCCGAGCCCCCGCCTCCTCTCCCGGCCCCCCATGGGGCCACTGTCAGCTGAATCAAAGCGCCAGTCCTGGGCCGTGAGCTGCAGAGAAGCTCTCAGTTCCACAGCAGTGCAGTGCTTGTGTGCAAGATGTTGACCAGGTGGGGTGGAAAACATGGTGAAATCAGAAACCAAGTGGCAAAACAGCAAAACCGTGGATTATTTCCACTAAAGTATGTGTGTGGGGTGACGGAGAGCTCCCACAGAACCAAATAAATACTTCAGACTTTAGTCAGTGGCCCTATCAGTAACCTCATCTCCTGACCCATAATAAAGCGTCTTCTTTTTATGCTGCTTCTCACTGATCTTCATGTATGATGTATGCGTCTTCATAGACATAGGTTTCTGTTGACCAGACAGAAGCCCCACCCTCTCAAGGGCCATCTGTTGCTACAAACCCTGCTTCCTGAAGGCTCATGGGGGTTTACCGTGGGTTACTTGTGGGGGGGGGGGTTGGTGTTCAGATTGGGGCGTTACACTGTTATTGAAGAAATGAACAGCAGTGAGTGCATTGCAGGTGTAATCAAAATTACATTTAAAATCCTAAGAAATGTTTTCTGAAGTACTGCTACTACTACTAATAATAATAAAAATTGTAATAATAATAATAATAATAATGATTAAGCAATATCCAGTAACAGAACTAGTTTTATTTGCAAATACATTAATAGGTAATGAGAAAGGCTGAACAAAAGATAAACATCACCATCAAATGGAATATCAGACTTATATTTATGTGCTAATTTTTCTCATCAAAGTGACAGGCTGACCATTAATTTCTGTAGTCAGGGTGTCTGCGCAAACAGGAGGAAAACTGTTTCTTTTGTCTTCACAGGAAGTCGTTGTTTCTTGTTTCGTTTGTTGTTGCTTTTTGCTGCCCTGACTAGCGTTATGACAGTTCATGTTATTCTGTAATGTAATGTAAAGCTGTAATCAAAAATTCGAGAGCTGTTTCTAAATCACTGACTATAAATATTAATGAGATGTAAGAATAAGGCCACAGGTTTGATTTTAAACTCAATTTCAGCTTGTGTGTGGTTATCATCCTAATTCATACCCCTCACCCCAAAAAACATTTTTGAAGTCATAAACTTATTTTCATATTACAGTGATGGTTTGCTATGTAATTACAGAAAGGCACATATTCATCAGGTGGAACATTTAACAATGACAGTCATAAGACATTTAAAATCCAAAGAATGCATCACAATGTAGAATTCTGTGCATTACTAAAGCTGAGAGTTTGCTAAAGGACTCAGGATGAATGCTTGAGTTCAGGGGTAAAACAGCAGGGTCCCATTGGGGGCACAAAGTGGCGGCTTCTTTTGTCAGCTCCTTAACCAATTTGCCCCTTTATTTCCCAAGTGATAAATATGTCGGTTGTCTCCTGTTTTCTCTCTGAGAGTACAACAAGACGCACTGGAGCACATGTTGAGGATACTAACAGCCTGATGAGAGAAGATTTGATTAGTTTTGTTGGGTGGGATAAACAAACCCCATTTTAGCTGGTGTGTACTGCCAAATTACAGAGGCCACGACCCTCCCTTACCTTTTTTATGAGGCATTATTATGAAAAGGAGGAAATTAAAGCTAACAAAAAGCCTCACTGGGTCATTTAAACTCTTTGTGGCTGTGCTCATGGTGATATTATGCCTCACCTCATTTTATTTCTTTGTCTCACCCATTTAACCCCCCCACATACAGAGAGATATGACACGTGTTTGGGAGCAAATTCCCTTTCAAAAATGTAATGGCCAATGTTTTGGTCTATAGGAAGTCTGTAAATCACTTAGTATTGTCTAAGATAATATTGTGTAGTTTTACACGTGCTCTTATGCAGACATCTGCATGCGCATCTTTTATTTACTGAACTGTGGATTTACTATGCCCTTTTATACAAGTAGATTAAGGATCTTTTGAAATTACCTACTTAAACCTCCTCCATGTTGAATTTGTATCACTGTCGAACAAACTACTTTCACGTTTTTAACTTTAGATTTTCCATCAAGAGCACGGAATTATAGTTGAAGAAAAAAGTATAGTAAATTTATATCATAGGAAATGTCATACAAATATGTGCAAGTCATTAATGTGTATTGCAAACACAAAACCCGTGTTTTAAATGAAATATTTTCTTCTGGAAATAACTAGATGGACATAAACATTTTCGTTATCCACTGTGGCATGAGTTAGTGATGATGTCTATGTGCACAGCTGTTTCTCCTGCTTTTGATTAGCGTATTCTAGTCTGATGTATAAAGGCTGCATTTCTGTCACTGTATATGAAGAATTATTGTATATCAATGCTCATCTTGTGAGGGATTCATTAGTAAAGTCACTATAGATTACTTTAAACTACTAAATTAGAATAAAAACCAGGGCTCTTCTCGATTTAATACAAATTAATACAAATGAAGCAAGAGAAATAAATTGGAATAAAAACCTGGATTGGGAGTTTGTATCCTGGCATATTGAATTTCTTTGGTCATGAAGTAAGCGGCTGCTGTGTAATCATTTTTCTGGCAACAGGCTTAATGGATTAAAACGTCAAATGAGGGATTTCTGTCCGTAAAATGGCCCTGCTGAATTTCTCGCCCCCCTCCCCCAAACTCAGTGCAGAACATCTTCATTGATTAATACAAGCAGCCTAGTACTCTAGATCATGTGTGAAGAAGGCTGTGTTCTTTGCCATACAGTGCAGGCTTTGAGTGTCTATGCAACTTACTATTGTGTATTGTTGATTGTCTCTTTCCTAGACCTGCAGTATAACACAGGCTTGCTTTCATAGTTAAACGTGAAAGTGTTACGATAACGTACCTTGGAGTATGTGGATTTGCTCTCTTGAGAAAATATTTTTGATACCTTTCTATCTGCTTTATGAGCTTTTACAATCTTCTGATGCGAATCATATTGTCAAGGTAGCGCAAAAGCGTGGTTAGTTCCTGTAGCAGTAGTTTTACTGCCATTGCCTGCCTGTCAGTCCAGCCTCCTACAGGTTCCTGTCTTTATATAAGCATGTCAGGCTCAAAGAAGCGCCCCAGGGAGGCCATTGCCCGCCTTAATCCACAGAAACAGCAGCAGGGCTGAAGGCAGAGAAAAGCTCAGATATGGACTTATGACTCATGGCTGAGGATGCACATGGTCCATCATGCATGATCTTGGTCTGTTCACAAGCAACACACTGTATTCTTGGTGTGTGTTCCTGGGGTGTGTGTTCAGGTGTACTATGTGGCCCTTATGTCAAAATCATTGATAGTTCTTGTGTAGTAAAGTACATTTTGTGCTTTTAACTGTTGTTGGACTTGTAACCAGCCTTCTGCAGCTCAGTCTATTGTTTAATGTACAGAATTTCTTTAGAAAAGTGGAGTGTGTTTTCTGGTTATCATTCATAATTTGTAAGCAAGGGAATATGTTATCTCAAGTAGTGTTTTAATAAGTTAAATAAATATTAAATTAATGGTGCTTGTAAAGAAGAAGCAGGTGTTTGTGCAAGTTTGTGCGTAAGCATCAGCAGGTGTTTGTACATGTTTGTGTATAAAACATCAGCAGGTGTTTGTGTATAAAGTATTGGCAGGTGTTTGTGCAAGTTTTTAATAAACTAGAAGGAAGTGTTTGTGCATGTTTGTGCATAAAACATCAGCAGATGTTTGTGTATAAAGCACTAGCAGGTGTTTGTGCATGTTTGTGTTTAAAGCATTAGCAGGTGTTTGTGCATGGTTGTGTATAAAACATCAGCAGGTGTATGTGTATAAAGCATTGGCAAGTGTTATGCATGTTTGCGAATAAATCACTACAAGGTGATTACCAGGTGTTTGTGCATGTTTGTGTATAAAACATTAACAGGTGTTTCTGCAGGTTTGTGTATAAAGTATTAACAAGTGTTTGCGCATGATTGTGTAAAGCATTAGCAGGTGTGTGTGTGTGTGTGTGCATGTTTTTTACGAAGTAGAAGCAAGTTTTTGTGCATGTCTGTGTATGAAGCATAGCAGGTGTTTATGCACATTTGTGTATATAGCATTAACAGGTGTTTTTGCATGTTTTTGTATAAAGCATTAGTAGGTGTTTCTGTGTTTGTGTATAAAGCATTAGTAGGTGTTTCTGTGTTTGTGTATAAAGCATTAGTAGGTGTTTGTGCAGGTTTGTGTGTTATATTGATTCACGTGTTGTGCATGTTTGTTTTTAAAGTTGAAGCAGGTTTTTGAGCATGTTTGTGTGTAAAGTTGAAGCAGGTGTTTGTCCATGTTTTTAACATAGAAGAAAGTGTTTTGTGCATTTTGTGTGTAAAACACTACCGAGTTCAGCATGTTTTAGGTAAAGCATTAGTAGATTTTTGTGCATGTTTGTGTGTAAACTAGAAGCAGGTTTTTGTGTATATTTGTATGTAAAGAATTAGTAGCTGGGTTTACATGTTTGTGCATTGGGATATGGAAGCCCTTTGAAATTTCTGATGTGTCCTGTGGAAAGCCTTTTGTCCTCCAGGCAAAACATATATGCGTAAAACAAATTAAAGTGTTGGCAAAAACTGTTTAATAACCCAAGTATGGAATAATAGAACACAGCAAACTGAGTAAAACCTCACTTTCCCTCAAATGTGGAGAGAAAAAAACAATATTTCAGGTATTTGTTGAACATAAAAAGTCAGTGCAAGAACAGAGGGTAAAGCTAAAACAAAACAGTCACAATTTATGGACCATGGAAGAGGAACAATTAGTATGTCAACAGCAGTCAGGCAAGGAGATACATCAAAGGATCTACAAGGCAGTGGACCTGGAACAGTTTTACAGATATAAAAAAAATCACATGCATTCAGCAAAATAGAAAAAAAACATCCAAAGAGCTAACAGATGGTCAATGCTACAACAAATGCACTACCTCAATATAATGTGCATTACAGCATCCCTGCAGAAGTAGATCTATCATTACTCTCACTTGGAGGGAGTGCAAACATTGCTGTTTTTTTTTCTTTCAAAATCCCAGAAACTCATGTAACAAGTATGAATCAGCTGGCATTATGGGGTTAAACTGAAGCTATGCATAATATAAATCTCTACACACACATATATAGTATCAATTCATTATGGTTTCAGCAAATTTAAAAAGCACAATATATTAATGAGAAATGTAAAATGTAAAATGACTTGTATTAATTGTCATCTCACTGTACATCTTGTTCCGGGGCCACCAGTTGAACTGTGGCTGTATTTGTAATAGCTGTTAGTCCAGAGATCAGTGTTTTAGCCCATGTGAGCAAACTGCTGACTGTTAGCACAGAGATCTGTGGCTTAGGCCATGTATACAAACCGCTGAGTACTGGCAGAGAGAGCAGTATTTATGTGAATGACTTGCTCACATGCCGTACCTGACAGCGCACTGGGACGTTCTTCTGTCCTGCCCACAATAAAAGCCAAAAAACCTGTCAAAATATTTCTCAATGTTTTTAAATTATTGGCATGTGAATTTAATCTGTTCTCAGGAAGTAGTGTTACTTCCACAAATTATGATTTCTGTCATTGTTTTGAATAACTGGTTGAAAGTAACATCCGCCATTCATACTGACTTTGTGCAAAGATGTGTAAACCATGTTTACAACATACAATATCTAGGGTAACTTCTACTGTATTTAATAACAAATTACACTTGGCCAGCTAGGCTATTAAAGTATGCTGGCTTCATTACCTAGCTGGTCAGATATTTTTTCAGTTTATTGTTGTTGTCTGAGATGGAGTGGTTGCTATTGTGATTTTCTATTTAGAAGAAAAAGTTGTAGTTAGCAAGTCTGCCTTTAAGCTCATTGATAGAAATCATCCTCAAGCACAAATGAAGTACAGATATTATCACACCGATGCTAAGGTGTCACAGGAACTACAAAATTGTTAAAAATCCCCTATTTTATCATACATTTCCTGCTTAGAGTTGTACATTGCGCTTGTGTGTAGAAGTGTAATTATGAACTGAAGTTTGAGCATGTTGGAGTGACCACCACTTCACTCGGTGTGAGCATGCCAGAGTGACCACCTCTACACTGGGTGTGAGCGTGTCGGAGTGACCTCCGCTTCACTGGGTGTGAGCATGTTGGAGCGACCGCCTCTTCACTGGGTGTGAGCATGTCGGAGTGACCGCCATTTCACTGGGTGTGAGCATGTCAGAGTGACCACCACTTCACTGGGTGTGAGCATGTCGGAGTGACCTCTGCTTCACTGGGTGTGAGCATGTAATAGTGACCACAGCTTCACTGGGTGTGAGCATGTCAGAGTGACCACCGCTTTCCTGGGTGTGAGTGTGTAATAGTGACCACAGCTTCACTGGGTGTGAGCATGTCAGAGTGACCACCGCTTTCTTGGGTGTGAGCGTGTAATAGTGACCACAGCTTCACTGGGTGTGAGCATGTCAGAGTGACCACCACTTCACTGGGTGTGAGCATGTCGGAGTGACCACCGCTTTCCTGGGTGTAAGCATGTAATAGTGACCACCGCTTCACTGGGCGTGAGCATGTCGGAGTGACCTCCGCTTCACTGGGTGTGAGTGTGTAATAGTGACCACCGCTTCACTGGGCGTGAGCATGTCGGAGTGACCTCCGCTTCACTGGGTGTGAGTGTGTAATAGTGACCAGTGCTTCACTGGGCATGAGCACGGTTGTATAATGGCAGAAGGATGCTTTTCTGTTTATTGTGTTGTCCAAGAAATTAGACAAAGACACATATTGTTAGAATAAACATAAATATAAAGCCCCTGTAACATAATCAAAATTCAAAACCTCAAAAATTAATGGGTATGGGTTTGCTAAAGTTGCTGTAAGTAGCCATAAAGTACTGCAGATTTAAAAGGAAGTAAAGACAGTTTTTTTCCATGTTTCAGTATTTAGCTGAAGGTTTCTCATCTTCCTCTCCTCCACGTCTTTGTCCTTCTCTTCCCTTTCAGCAAGCCATCCATTGTCATGCAAAAGACCTTCTCATTTCTCTGTGGTGCTGTCGTCCATCAAAGGGCACCTGCCTCATCCTCCCACGCCTCTCCATACCTGTAATTAGATTTCCAGCAGGGAAAGGAGGGAGTGTGGCCCTGGCACCGACCACAGCACGTCAGGATCAGTCATCGGTGCTGTCAGTAATGGCGTCTAATTGATCTGATTTGTCAGGGTGTGTATGGAACAGTGAAGGCTGCACGGCCATTTGCTGTTAGCCATACGTCATGCAAATTCACAATCGCAGGGCTTGGCTGCTGCAATTGGCATTAAACAGTTTTTTTTTTTTTTTTTACTGTTGTAACAGAAACTAAAGTTTGGAAAATGAGCCAGCTGCAAACTTCTGAAGCTTGGAAAGCCCAAACCTCTAACACAACTATAGACTTATCAAAAACCCCGACTTAACATAAGAGTTTAGTGAGGACCTGTTCAGCTGCAGATGGTGGGTCCATCACTTGACAGGCAACCATTGTGAACAAATGAGGACCATGGATCTGCACAGCACTGACTCTGCCATCATGTACCACATATTCACAAACACTTGCGTGTATACATGCATGCACAAACAATAACAGAAAAATACTGCAAGAACATGTATTGCTTAACTGAAAAGCAGCTGTTATCTTGGGATGAAACATGCCTAATTTGTTCCTATTGTGTTGTGAAGTGGATGGGACCATCGCACCACCACAGTTGCACAGGGCTACCTGTTTATTTCTGGTGCACCTGGTCAGCAGGGTTATTTAACGGGACCTGACACTTTTTATTTGTTAGCAAAGGTCTTATTATTGCATTGTACACCTCACAGTGCTTGGTAAAGAGTACAGAGAGCCTGTATATCACAACAAATGCAGAGTCCTCACCTCATTTGGCTGACAGCACAGGTGTTTGCTGCCATTGTGTCTGTTGTAATACAGTTTATACAACAGACCTACTGGGCTCTGTGGTTAATATCTGGAAAGCTCTGAATTCTTACAAATTCCTTGATTACTGCCATGTATTATTATTTACTTTGATTTTCCTTCCCAGTTTAACTAACAGTGTAAAGACTAATGCATGTATAGCATTATCAGCACAAATGTGTCTGAACCCAACGTATGCATTATTATGTTTATTTTTGCATTTATAATATTTTACAAAGTGCAAATATAGATCACTCACTACAGCTATAAATTATGTTAAGCAGATATATCAAGGAAAGACAAAAGTCAAAAATTTCCTGTCAAATGGTAATTTCTTTGTGTTTAACTTTGGCTGAAGGGTGGGGGCACCTTTCTTCAGAGAGTTCTTTGTTATCGGGCTTTCTCCTTCACATCTCCAAGCCTGCCACCTGTAAAGCTACACCAGGCAGGTGGAGATCACCATTGTCTCCAAGAGCAACCGAAGATGGGTAAGAAACAGAGGACCAGATGGCAAAGTTAGGATGCAGCAGAGAAGTACCTTTCACTGGGGACAGTCCCACTGTTAACCCCTCTCACAAAATGCAGCCCCAGGGGTGTTGGGACTGAGAGGGTGCTCTGATTGTACACTCAGTTGTTGGAGATATTATGACAATCCCTGTTGGGAAAGCAACTACCCCCCCCAACCTTCTTTGTGTCACATGACTAAACATCTGCTCTGTATTTGTCCCCACCAGTGCATTTACTGACTAACCAAACCACTCTGTACCTCTGACTGCAGCTCCTGCCTACCTACAGCAGTGCCCTGTCACTGCAGCTCTAACCTGTCGGCTCTAGCCTTTATGGGGCTCCATCATTATTTTCACATGGTCTTTAGGGCTGCATGCATTTTTACCACTTTAAATCTTGTTTTCCTTGATGGGCACAATTTGAATGATAACATTGTGGCATTAAGGAACATAAGAAGTAAGTTCTATACTAATAATGTGTTTTTAAGAAACTCAGCTAATTTTGTCTCAGCTAAGCTTAAAACAATTACTGCTACTTAAGTAATAATGGAAATGTTTAGTTGTGATTTTTACATTAACCCCACATTACACTGAGCTGTGTGTCTGCAACAACTTAAGAGTGGAAAATGTTTGTAATTTAGTGAGATAACTAATTTCTCCCAATCTGTTTTATGTATGTAGCTGGGTATATTACATAAGGGTAATATTAGTTTTTCCCTTCTTTCTCTCCTTTCCTGGAATATTTGGTATGTATAATAAGTGTTTTGTTTGGTTATATGTTTAGGATTTTTGTGAGGAGAGGGCTTTGCTAATGGATCTACGTATGTAAAGCAAAATGTAACACACTTACACACACACACACACACACACGCACACACACACACACACACGTATATATATATATATATATATATATGTATATATAAGCATGGTTATTTGTAATTTATATGTATTTTGTTTTGCTCTGCTGCAAATGTATTAATCAAACATTATTTATCTCAGCAAAAAAATTTACAGTCGACTTGAACATTTGCTTAAAAATTTTCTTTGTCTCTGAATAAATAAGAACAGGAAATGCAGTGAAAGGCAGCTGGCGCTTTTTGGTGCTAACGGGCTGTCATGAGCTGAGGGTGTGGTCACAGGGGGGCAGAGCAGCAGCACCGCAATGGGCTTTAATGCACAGTATTGTCACGGTAACAGAGAGGCACATAGCTCTATAAAAAGAAGTCATAAACCTCTTGGTATGAGAGGATCATGACCATTTACATTTGATTTAACCTTATGTGTCATAGTTTCTTCGGAACTTGAATGTGTACCTTAAATACACAGTAATTCCCTTGTTGAGCTTATCTGGGTCAAAATTCTGCCTTACAGATACAAACTCCTTAATGGCAATGCTGCCTGCAAGCCTGTATTTTTGTAAGATCATTGTGTTCAGTCCATAAACATCTTTATAACTAATTGATTACAGTATTACATTTTTTTTGTTTTCAGTTAGGAAATGTGTTCTGCCTCTTTGTAAAAGTTTATATTTACATTTTACATTTACATTATTTACTTATTCACTTATTATTTATTCATTTAGCAGACACCGTAGTCCAAAGCGACTTAATGAGGGTACATGCCCATATTAAAAACAGTCAGACAATATCTAGGAATCCAGCTAACAGTAAGTGTTGTCCTACAGTAAGAAGTGCTCAAGATTCAGTTAAACAAGATAGAGACAAAACGTAAAAAAAAATTACACAATGGATAAATAAAAAGCATTTAAACACTGGAACAATAAAGAAGCAGAGCTGAACATTTGTTCATTCAGCCCTAATTATATCCTAGAAGTGCCCTCAAAGGTACAACAGCATGTTAATTTCTAAGATTTTATGTTCAGTTTGTTCAGTGCTCTCCCATCTGTGGCTCCAGCCTGTAGCAGTATGGGTAATTATCCAGGACAGCTTTGCATTACAGCTGTGTTGATGAATAAGCCTGGGTTGTCAGGTAAATCACAGCTCATTTCCCACCCAAACACCGAGACGCAGTTCCCTGCATTCTGCTTGCCGCCCCTCTCACCAGCTTGGCGTTTTTGCCAAGCCAGGAGAATGATGTGCGCTGGTTGTTCGAGAACCAGTTCCCCACTGTGTTTTCTGGGTGCCTCTCCTTTGTCATCCCTGTTTGTTATTGCATCACCTCGAGAGAGCTGCAGATGCCCAAGGTGACACAAGCACACACTCGCACACACGTGCACACACACACACACACACACACACCTGGCAATGGAGACTACTTAAGCAAAATAACATTACACTTGGTCAGCAGGAGGTGTCTAATGAAGGACCTGACTGAAAGATTGATACAGTGTCCTGCTGCTACCTATTAGAAGATACTTAATTGTTTCAGCAATAAAATACCCAACTAATTATTACAGTGATGCAATGATGATTACCCCAGCAATAATATTCCCATTGCTACCTCAGTAGAAAAAAAAATATTGCCGTATTATACATGTCAATAAATATATTTCAAAAATGGAATTTAAAAATGTTACATCAGATTCTATGTTTTTAACAGTGGAGTAAAATTATAAACATATTTGCAGTTTGGAGGTTTGTTTCACATGGTGTTGTTTGACAAAAGGCTGGTGAATACGAGATGTGTATTAAAAATCTCCCGTGGGCTCTAAGAGGTATAAATAATGGATGAAACGGTGACATCAGGAATTCGGCAGCTGTTGAAGAGAAAGGCTGCTTGCTTCTCAAATTCAAAATCTGCATCTTTTTAAAGCTGGGGAATCGCTCATTCTTGAAAGCACCTGCTGAAGCCAATTTCGCATGCTCTCATACGTCACTGTGTCTGTGTGAGACACATAACAGAAGTGGGAAGAGTGTGCACATACACCTCCTTGTATTACTGTGTGTGTTTGCACTTCTCTCTATGTCTGCATGTGGTGGATAGCTCACTCTGTACACCTGTATTCAGGTCTGCAGTATAACAATCATCTCTTAGTGGGTGTGTGCCTGTGTGTGAGTCTATATGTACGTCGCTGAGAACATGATTGAAATGGATATGAACATACAGTATGTATGTGTATTAATGTGCTATGTGTTTTTTTTTTTTCATAATGCTTGATATGGATTTTGAAATACTGTGAAAGTTTCTTTTTTGAAATGTTCAGCTACATCCTTACATATTTATACAAGGAGCTCACTGGGCGTATGTCCAAACATTATATCATCAGATAACAAAAGGCTTTTAAACTTACAGGATTAAGACCTTGGTGTAGGATGCTATTCTAATGCTTTTGTATAGCCAACATATGATCAAAATCAATCAGAAGCTATTTTACTGTGTTGTGTTTTGGATATTAGGTATTACAATGCCAAAGTGCAAACTCGCACATGCACGAACGCGCACACACACACACACACACACACACACACACACACACACACACACACACTCTGCACCTTCTCCTATGCATCGCTTCCCACACCCTCCTGCACACACCCAAAGCTATAATAAATAAAACAACCAACATAAGTTTGTTCCGTTATGACTGACAGCAACATTTTGGGATTTACATAGTCTCAATCAACAGTTAATACCAGGAAATAAACTACAAATTAAATGCACATTTTATTAAAAAATAAAATGCAAAAGGAGTTGGAAAAAAGGCTTTGGTGGCTGTTGTAACCAGCTTTAACTGTTCTTGTAGTAATCAGGAAGTTATGAGTGCCAGCAAGATGAGAAATTTCAGATCTGACAGTTGAAACTTGCTGATCTTATCTGAGCTGCAGCCTGTTGACAGGACGGCAATTCGTCATTTCCTCTTTTACACTTGCATAACTCCCTAACTCTTTGGTGCCCTCTGCAGGTGTAACAACACATCATTTTCGTAGCTGATACTTCATAGCAATACTTCATAGCATCATACATTTCCACAGACACTTCCATAGACATTCCTAACGTAGCCCCTCACCTGACCTACAATAAATTAAAGTTTGGAGGCAACATGTGAGATTTACCTGATTATCTTACATGGGGCTGACTTTAACCTTTTAGGGGCAAAACCAGCAAAATCAGCCCCCCTCAAAGCAGTTTACAAATACATTACTTCTCATTGACCCAGAATGCAGTATTTGTATGTTATTAATTTCAATTTCAATTTATTTTTATATAGCGCCTTTCACAACAAGTTGTCTGAAAGCGCTTCACAGTAGGAAATTACAGATAATACAGAATTAACAACAGGTGGATGATTGAGGTTTAAAGATAAAGTTAAAGCCAGACAACAGTGAAGGAGAGGAACCAAAAACTCCACAGTGTGGAGAAAGAAAACCTCCCTCTGGGCATTCTAACATTACAAAATACATGGTCGAAAATTGAGACTATGAGTGTAAATAGCATTATGGAGTCTTTCTGTGCTCCAGGTGTGGGAGCAGTTCTCTTCAGGCTCATGCAGGGAGGAGGGGTACTCTGGGTGTCAACAACTCTAGCAAGGCATCCTGCTCAGATGGTGCCCAGTTGGGCACTGGGTACACATATGGATAGAGAAGGATTGCAGAGAGGGGCTAGAATATAATACAATATACTATAACAGATACACTGGCATATACAGCAGCACCAGCAGTGTTAATTACAGTGGGCTATGGAGAGTGTTGTGGAACAACTAAAAAAAAGTATTATTCATTCACCAGATGCTTTTATCCAAAGTGATTTACAACATACCACATGTGCGTTACACTGAGCTAGTGCTAGGTGTCTTGCTCAAGGACACACTTGGCTGGGCTGGGATTTGAACAAGGGGACTTCTGTATCTCAGCCTGATGGTCTACCCATTGAGCCACCAGGTCACCATAGCAGAGCCACACTCATGATTTAAGGACTGAGACTGATTTGATATCCTGTATGTAACCAGGCAGACTATTCCACAGACTAGGGCTTCTGTAATTAAAAGCTCTAGCACCAATAATTTTCTATATGTGTGGAACAGTAAGAACACCTGCATTCTGAATCATAGGTGAATGTTTTGGAATATATGTATTAATCAACTCTGTTAGGTATACAGTACCTTGAGTGCCTTTTATGATAACAGCATGTTATATGTTATATGCAAATCTTATAAAAAGTTGCATTAGATATAGAGAAAACTGTACATATGATGCATGTTAATCTAGTATCTTACACCCATTGTAACATATATTTTTGGAGATCAACTGAACTAAGCAACAGCAAAGTGTAACAAAATTTTGATGGGTCTTCATGGTTTTTTGTGGTCTTATTAATTAATATTCACTGCCAAGATTTTACATTTTGAGTTCTTATAACTTTAATTGTTAAATAAAATCAACAAGTTATTACTACATTGCACTGCTTTGAAATGTTCAGTGCATCAGTATGAATTGAAAAGATTTATGGCCACAGTTTGTTGTGTTTATGACAACAGATTTGACTGCATCGCTGAACAATATTAAACACCAGAACTATCACAATTTTTTAAGGATTGTAAGTCTTCTTCTGTGTCCTTTCATCATTTTTTCTTTCTAGTTCTCCTATCTGCAGTGGTTGTTGCTGTAACCTTCATGCCTTGTGGCACAGGAAACAAGTGATAGATATTAAATGTGTGCTTTTGTTGTGTCCGTATTAAATGCATAGTAGTTAGTCCAAAGTGTGTAACGTTCCTTGATGTGTGCTTGAATTTGACAAATTAATCTTAGTCCGGCAATGCAGTTTCAGTCCTGTCATCTTAGACTACGCTGTATAATACTGTTTGATTACTGGAAATAAAGTTTCAGTTATTGTTGTTTTGCTAATATGGATCAGCGGATCTCGACTACATGTCCTTAATGTTAGTGTATTTCTCTTTCGGGCACTCTGCAGGATGGGGACCCTAAGTGGCTGCGTGTGCCACTTGTGCCTAGAACTGGCACTGAGGTTACATAATGTGCTACTGGCATCCAATTCTTCATAAGGTCATTCAATTCTTTTAAACTGAGGGCAGTATATGGAAAAAAAAACACATCCATGAATGCATGAAAATACATAGAAAAACGAATTTAAAAATTATAATTCTTCCTTTGATCCATTTTTGTCTGGAGCCTGCTGATCTTTACAGATAATAGAATAAGTCAATTATTACAATATGTTGAAATTTAGAGTGGTAAGTTCAAATGCTACCCTGACAGCACAAAGAAAATAAAAAATGCATTAAAAGCATATACTAGAAGCATTTTCCTTCTAAACTCATTTAGTGTAGTGGCTGCTATATGCCTTGATCTGCCAAGAAGTCACTATGTGAATTTAATGCAGTGTGTGGCCCCTGTCCTTTATCTAATAGCGAACACACTGTTTAGACATTCAAATATGCCTTTGTATTCTCACACTGAAACCTGCTATTACCTACAGGCCCATAATTGCTCTGCAGGAACACAAGCAAAAGGACTACATATTTTAGCGCTGTGAAAATTGACATGAATAAATGAAAGATTCAATTCAATTCAATTCAATTTATATTTATATAGCGCCTTTCACAACAGCGTGCCTCAAAGCGCTTTACACAGAAAGATGGTGGGCTACTACTGTGCTTCACACCTAAATGGGCTGTGTTCATACACTAGCACTTTAGTTACACTGAAAACTACGGATATCTGATCCAAACAGATTTACGACTTGTGTCTTGACAAACTGTACATGTGACAGTGGCTGACAATAGATTAGCAGCAAATGTACAGAGGTCTCCAATGATGACCTATTAACCGTAATTACTGTGCACAAAGAAGTGGCAATAGCTTTTTGTTTTAGTCACACTACTTGCTTATTATTTAGGCAGTTTTGTTTATTAGCTACAGACTTGATCACTCAATGTGCACTTATATGATACCTATGATATCTATGAATATAACACTATATGTTAAAAAATCCACCCTATTTGCAGACATTACAATGAAGAGGTTACTTCAACAGTCAAATAATTAAGCAGAATTCATCTATCATTTTAGAAGTGTACTACAAAAGAGTTATCGTTCGGTTGTTTAGGTTGTAGTTTGCTGGTATGGCTATTGTTTAATGGTATTCTCCTACCAGATTCACCATGTTCTGTTTGGCACAAGAATAGGTAAGTGCCTGTAGCCGATGCACCAAATTAAACAAATGTAACTAAGCATTAGGAAAGGCCTGTACTGTAACTGCTACTGTGTTTATGCTTTCAGCCCCGTAAAATTGTTATTTACATGAACCAGATATAATTCAGCTTGTTGGTTTCCTTACAGGAACACCTTAAAAGCACCACTACAGCACAGTCTCTCTCACTCTCTCTCTGTGTCGCTGTCTCTCTCTGACACACACACACACACACACACATACACACACACACACACACACACACACACACACAGAGCTAGCTACTTGTTGTTTTGTTAGTGTCTTTATATTTTTGGTTATTGGGTTTGCACATTGTCCGTGGTGTACCCTTCCTTGTGCCCTAGACTGCCTGGTATAAGGTCAAGGCCCCCTGTGACCTTGCACATGATTAGTGGTTGGATAATGCATAGATAGATGGATGCCTCTTTATGTTTGATACAGCAATGCTTGCGTATATTGTTTAGAACTGCAGCACTCAAAATGCTGAAAAAAGCTTAAACATTTAGTTGATTCAATACAACTAGCTTCTGTAATGTGCACATCAAAATGTATAGATTGCTTAATATTGGGGATGTATGGGTGATCCATGCCATGAAAGATGCTGAATGCTGGACAAACCACAACCTCAGACTGGTCAAGGTACAATGAACCTGTGCATTCCACTGTCACAGAAAGTGGAATGCACAGAAAAATTGACCATATTCACGTATACCATCTCTGGGACTGCCAAGGAGGTGTTGGGACTTAAAGTCACAACACATCAAAACTGGTTTGATGAAAGCATCAAATGTCACAGAGAAATCCACAATATTCACTTACACCATCACTGTAGCAGGTTTGGACACCAAGAGCAAAGCTTACATTGAATGACCTACTATCAGTCTTCAAGAGGGATAAATTCAAGAAAATCCAGGCAAATTTGCAATTAGAACTGCAAGAGTTGCAGGACCAGTGGTGGCAGAACAGGGCTGCAAAAGTCCAAAGGTATGCTGACTCCCACAATGACAGGAAGTTCTTTAGCTCCCTGAAGACAGTGTACGGCCTGAGATCAGGTTATTGTCCATTGCTGTCTTCGGATGGCAAAACACTGATCAAAGATCAGGCAGAACTAAGAAAACACTGGACAGAACACTTCAGCAACCTGCTCAACAGACCTTCCTTGGTAGACTGCAGCACTGAGAAAGATCCTCTTGCAGTCAGACAAAAGAAGGAGGGAAAAGCTTGACTTGCTATTCTGCTAAGATCAAGAAAGCTATCTTCTGGACAATCCTAAGCAGAGCATCTGGAAAGGACAGTATTCCTGCTGAGATATAAAAAGAAGCAGGCCTCCACACCCTTGAGGCCTTTCATTTTGTCCTGTAGAGCAGCTGGGAAGAACAGAAAATGCCAGATGAATTACGTGACACCCTGAATGTTTCTCTCCACAAGAAAAAGGAAGCAAAGCAGATTTTGGAATCTACAGGGGCATCTGACATCTCTCCATTGCTGGAAAGATCTTTGCTGAAGACATTCTCAAGAGTCACTCCTATCGCTGAGCAGAATCCAGAGGTACAGTCCACATAATTTTTACTATGAGACAGTAAAAAAAATGTATTGAGCAAAATATTCCTCTCTAACATGTCTTCATTAACCTGACAAAGCCTTCAACAGCAAGACTCTTTTGATGGTCCTTGAGCACATCAGATGCAGTCAGAAATTTATAAAGATCATTCAGCCCTTTCGTGAAGGCATGATCAGTCAGGCCCTCTTCAGTGGACATGTGACAGAAGCTTTTGAGATAAGCGATGGTGTGAAGCAGGGCTGTGTCTTTGCCCCAGTCCTCTTCAGTATCTGGAGAAAGGACTGTACATTTGATATCATCTGGATGGCTCCCTCTTTGTCCTTTGTTGCTTCACTGCCAAAACA
Source organism: Chitala chitala (assembly GCA_025773905.1). Taxonomy (NCBI): domain Eukaryota; kingdom Metazoa; phylum Chordata; class Actinopteri; order Osteoglossiformes; family Notopteridae; genus Chitala; species Chitala chitala. Next base: position 2,970 of record JABJVR010000153.1, on the reverse strand, counting down.
AAGATCCTTCATGGTCTCCACCAGGAAACCCTCTTTGCCAATGACTGTACGCTCATGGCACATGAGGACAATCTGCAGCTGATGCTATTGGTGCTTCAAAGTTGTTTGGCCTGACAATCAGTCAAGGTCAATGTGATTTTTATTGTCATTTCAGCTATATACAGTTGGTACAGTACACACTGAAATGAAACAATGTTCCCCCAGGACACCAGGTGCTACATAAAACAACACAAAAGGACAACACAAAACTACTACTAGAAAGTACAGAATGCCAAGACAGCAAGTAGTAATATACATAATGCGAACAACAAGAAGCAAACAAAACACAAAGAGCAGCGCCAACACAGTTCTATGTAAAGTATAAGCCGTGTTGTATAAGCTGTGTAGGATAAAATGCAGCAGTGCAGTGTTGGTAAGTGTGTGTAAGACAGATCAGCCTATCAGTCCAGCCCCTGAGAGTTAAAGATTCTTATGACTTGGGGAAAGAAGCTGTTACTCAGTCTGGCTGTGAGGGCCCGAATTCTCTGTTACCTTTTGCCAGATGGCAGTAGAGTGAACAGTTTGAGAATTTGGAGTGTAGGGTCATCCACAATGCTGGTGGCCTTGTGGGTGCAGTGTGTGATGTAAATGTTTTTGATGGTGGGAAGAGAGACCCCGATAATCTTTTCAGCTGTCCTTACTACCCACTGTAGGTCCTTGTGATCCAATATGATTTAGTTTCCAAACATAGCAGTGATGCAGCTACACAGGATGCTCTCAATAGTCCCTCTGTAAAACATGGTGAGCATGGCTAAAGGGAGATGAGCCTTCCTCAGTTTTCTCGGCAAATAGAGCTGCTATTGAGCCTTCTTTAAAATGGAACTGTAGGGACAAGGAAAAGTTCTCCTTGAAGTTCTTTAAGATCTACACAGACAAGCCATCGAATCGTTGCTCTCCTAAAGTCCACAACCATCTCTTTCATTTTATCCACGTTCAGAGACAGGTTGTTGGCTCTGCACCAGTCCATTAGTTATTGCACCTCCTGCCTATAGGCTGACTCATTGTTCTTGCTGATGAGATCCACAACAGTTGTGTCATCACTGAATTTAATGATATGGCCTGAGCTTGCATGGCTACACAGATTTGAGTCAGTAATGTGAACAGCAGTGGACTGAGCACACAGCCCTGTGGGGCTCCAGTGCTTAGTGTGGTGATGCTGAAGATGTTACTACCAATCCAGACTGATGGAGGTCTCTCAGTTAGGAAGTGCAGGATCCAGTTACAGAGGCAGGTGTTTAGGCCAAGCAAGCTCAGCTTTCCAATCAGATGCTGAAGCATCACCGTCACAGGTAGGAATTGACATCCTGTAGTTGGTGATGGCTTGTCACTTGCTCTGAAGGCTTTCTCCCGGGTCCTCATCAGTGCGCACATTTCCACAGTGACCCACAGGTTCCGGCTGGTGATGGTCCTCGAGACAGTGACATCATCAATGCACTTGCTGATGTAGGTTGTCCCTGATGACGTGCACTCCTCCAGCTTGAGGTCACAATCAGTTGCAGTCTCCCTAAACTGCAGATGTTGGTGGAATTGAGGGAGCACTGCCATGAGAGTCACATGGTTGAAATCTCCAGCGATAATAAAAAGTCAGTTTGGGTGTAAGTTGTGTGCTTCATTGAGGTTTCTGTAAAGTTCATTCCTTGGCGTGAGCTCTAGGGGGAATGTACACTGTGACTATGAGCACAGCGGCAAATAAAATGGCCTGCATCTGATACTTGTGAATTCCACCAGTAAAGAACAATGACTGGAGACTAAAACAGAGCTCTTACATCATTTTGTGCTGATGTAAATACACAAAATGCCTCCCTGAGCCTTTCTGCTCAGATTTCCATAGTGGCTCCACCAGTATGTAATCCCAGTTCTGAATGGGGGAACGTCATTCTCATGGGGGATCATCGCATGCCCAGATGTCTGTTGTATGGAGAGCTTGCACAACACAAGAGACATCAAGGCTGGTCAAAAAAATGCTACAAAAGAGTCCATGAAAACCAACTTTTACTGGTGCAAGATCAAACTGAAGGCGATGGAGGTGTATGCCAGAGATTGAGCACACTGGAGAGCCTCCATCCATCAATCCAATCTACTAACTTTTAAGACGCCCCACGTCAAAGACTTATCACAGCAAGAGTACGACACCATAGTGTAACACTGGCAGTCATTAAAATGACAACCAGATTCAATGACAAGCAGAAATAAAAAAGTCTTCTCTGGGCACAAACGGCAACCTTCGAGTGTGTTGAAAAATTAAAGGGAAATACAATTACAACAATATATCACATTAATAGCTATCATATGTTATACCTTATATAAATAAATATATGTACTTATATAAAACAAAACATTTGAAGATGTGGCTACAGCATGTACTTGTACCGCCCAATTGCGCCCTCTTGTGAATATCCTGAAGTATTGTAATAAGGAATGTTTCAGGTAACATTTTTGAAGATTCGATGAACAAAACCTCTCGTACAAAGAATTACAACAGTAGTTAATACAGTTATTCGTGAACGGTACTCATACTGCAAAAATGTAATTATCTATTTATTTCTTATAAAGATACTATCAGAAGGAAATTCGAGATCCACAGTGGAACATTCCTTTAACATTTGTCATTACAATACTTTGCTAAAATATTTTTATTTAGAATCATTTGAAAATTTCATTTTAACCGCCAAACCCACGTGCCCTGACATCGACTCTATGCACAGTATTTGTCTAAGATTATATGAATTTCACATTATTAAGTATGTGTTGTCAGTGACCCCATTAATTGTGCTATTATAACAACGACGTTTAGATTAGATTAGATTAGATTAGATTAGATTGAACTTTATTGATCCCACAGTGGGGAAATTCACTTGTTACAGCATTTTATAGGGAAGTGGGATTAAGGTGCAAGAAAACAAGGTGCAAGAGATTGAGGTATCTTAAATT
>JABJVR010000152.1:0-13311 GCA_025773905.1 Chitala chitala | reverse complement strand
AGTGTATGCTCTGCTTATGAATGTCAGTCAGTGTATGCTCTGCTTATGGATGTTAGTTAGTGTATGCTCTGCTTATGAATGTCAGTCAGTGTATGCTCTGCTTATGGATGTTAGTTAGTGTATGCTCTGCTTATGGATGTTCGTTAGTGTATGCTTTGTCAGAGTAGTGATTTGCTTCAGTGCACGTTTAGCTGTATAGTATAAAACCGGGGTGTCCAATACATCGCCACCAGTAGATCGCATATGTAGTGTGGGTAGATCACGTGACAATCAAAAAAAATTAGCCTATCATCTGTCGTCCCTAGAGGATTCAATTGTATTGTGCTATGAGGGTTCATGCAGTGATGCAAGGTATGCCAGCAATATTGTATATATAAAATATACTCAGTACATATATAAATAAATATATTTAGCATTTTTTAATACAGGTAGATAATTTTGACCTGGTCATTTTTAAAAGTAGCTGTCAAGCTGAAAAAGTGTGGCCACCCCTGGTATAAAAAGTACCTTGGTGATATATAGTTGTTGCGGTGAGGATAAAATCACAAAAGGTATATTAACAAAATCACAGTCAGCATGTACACTGTAATGTTAACTTCTGTGCACAAGTGTTATTCCAGGTGTTGTTTCATAAGAGTGGGATGGTTTCTAATAATAATAATAATAATAATAATAATAATACTAATATATTTATTTTTTTTCCAAAAGTCAATGTCACCATACAGAAAATAAACAATAACATAAAATACAACAAACTTCACAATACTTGGATAAAATTCAATATTCAGTATAATCATGATCTACAATCACAAAGGAAGTACATTTCTAAAGAGATAAGTCTTAAGGCGAGATTTAAATGCGGCATATCACGAATACAATCAGTGAGAATTCCAAAAACAATGAGCAGTACAGATCGAGGCTCTAATATCTAAGATGGTCAAATGGGCAGGAAAACAAAGAGTTTAGAGGAAGAGGAATGGAAAATATGAGATGGAGTATATATTTGTACAAGTTCTTAAAGATAGGGTGGCACAAGATTATGGAGAGTTTTAAAGGTAACAAGCAAAATTTAAAAATCAATACAATAATTAATAGGAAACTAATGAAGTTGTTGGAGGGAAGGGGTGATGTGATCTTTATAGTAAGTCTGGGTTATTATGCAAGAGGCAGAATACTGAATTCTGACTTTATAGAGAAGCTTGTAAGGAAGGCCAGAAAAGACTGAATTACAATAATCAATATGAGAGAATAGCAGCAGAGTGAGAGAGGTTCAAAGTTGTGCAATGTTATGAAAAAACACGACCTAGAGATACTATTAATATGGGATTCAAAGGACAGAGTACTGTAAAAAATAATCCCTAGGTTTCTTACCAGAGGGGACACGGACACCTAATAATAATGTAATGTTTGACTGGGTCCTAAGGCGGCATGGTGGCGTGGTAGTTTGTGCCATCGCCTCGCACCCTTGGGCTCAGGATTCAATTCCCACCTTGTCTGTGTGTGTGTGTGTGTGTGTGTGTGTGTGTGTGTGTGTGTGTGTGTGTTCTCCCTGTGCTTGATGGGTTCTCTCCAGGTTCTCTGGTTTCCTCCAAAGACATGTAGGTTAGGTTGATTGGTGTTTGCAAATTTCCTGTTGAGTGTGCCCTTTGGGGTGGGCTCCAGTCATCCTACAACCCTGAATTGTATAAGGTGGTATAGTGATGAATGGATTCTAATGATATAGTTGTTTTAATTATAAAATGTGAATTATTTTGCTGTAGCAATATTGACATTTTAGATTCATCTTGAAGTAAATCTTTGCATTTTACATAGATGTTTACATTTTCACATTGTGTCACGCCCTGTGTCTGTCCTTCCTGGTTTTGTCTTGTCTAGTTTATTTGAGCTCTATGTTCCCTGTCCTGTACAGTTTCCTATATTTCTGTTTTCCTTGTTTTGGTTCCACTTCTGATTATATTAATGTCTACACCTGTTCTTGTCTTATTGATTCCCTTATATAAAACTTGTGTTTGCCTCTCTGTCCTGCTGGTTATTGTCAGTGTTTGTGGCTCTGTAGCTGTTATCCTTGTGTTTATGGTCTTAGTCATGTCTATTCTATTCTGTTTATCCCTTCTCATAGTCCTTGTGCTTCCTTTTTTGTTCATTAAACCCTCCGTTTGCACTTAGACCTTGCCTCTATGCTCTTCTGTGATTCAGCCACACCAAATTGTTATATTAAGGTTAAATTTTACGTTGCAGGAATATGTTACACACAGATTTGCACTAGAGAGATTTTTTTGGTATTTCAAACATCTGGTTTAATTGAACTGTCCTTCTGCTTAATACTGTTAGGCACAAACTGGCTTAATTTAAGTTGAAAATTTGAAATATGATTTTATTAGAAAAGATGATTTGAGATATGTGATGAAATTACACTGTAGGAAAATTAGTTTCAAACTAATTTTATTTTTTTCCCTCCAGCCTTGACAGGCTCCCCAACGGTGCAAGGCCTGGCCCTTACAGTCCAGCAGGTGGCAGCAATGCTTTTGAAACGAGTGCAGCACTCAGTGAGAGATTGGAAGGGCTTGATTTCGCAAGTGCTCCTGCCCATCCTGTTTGTTATTGCAGCCATGGGTCTGGGCTCCATAAAGAATAATCTGCAGGATTTCAGTGAACTTGAACTCTCACCAGCCCTATACCAAACTGGGCAGCAGCACAGCTTTTTCAGGTCAGCCATTGCCCTAGTCCTCAGCCTAACTGCAGATCTGACAGAAGATTCTATAACACTATCGGAACTGTAACATTCAAATGGGGTTCCTGCATCTAAGACCACTACTGAAAATGCTTCCATTTTGCATTCTATTCCAATTTAATATAAAATCTTTAATTACCAAAAATATCAGCAGAACAGTGACTGAGAAGTTGAATCTGTATTTTAAAATTCTTAATGATTGGTATGGTCACCTCTTCTTCTTTAATGACAGCATGCACTCAAGCTGACATGGACTTTTCATAATTGTTTAAAAGTACAAAATAAATTCCAATGAAATATCATCTGAACACGTCCTTCAGACAAAGAAAATGTTATTTTTACTGCTGTTTTGCTAAAACACATTTTCTTTAAACAGCAACCAAAATCCCAGCTCAGGTAAACTTGTGGACGCCATGCTGTCTTATCCGGGTATCAACAACCTTTGCCTGTCAACTCCAAATGACCCGTATGTATCCAGAACACCACTGGTTCTTTTCTTATGAATTGGACAGTTACCAGTCTGTTGAATGTCAAATATCAATGTGGTTTTGTTGCTGAGCCCTTTGAAATTTTAATTATATACTCAAACACTTGAGTATTTTAATTTGCCAAATACAACTATTTTTGAATTCTTACACATTTGGTCACACCCAGTACTGGTATAGAAAATTTTATGTTTAGTAAAACTAAATATAAAAAAAAGAGAGAACAGACATTGCAAGAGCACTGCACTAGAGAGGAACAAGTACTGAACAGAAACTGTGTACATACTACAGTAATGATAAACAGTGTTAGTGCAGTGGGCACATAAAATGCAGGTGTTAATCTGTACAGCAGTCCTACAAAACGCAAGAGCTAATCTCTACAGCAATCTTATAAAATGCGGATGTTCATTTGTACAGCAGTCCTATAAAATACAGGTGTTAATTTGTACAGCAGTCCTATGAAATGCAGGTGTTAATTTGTACAGCAGTCCTATGAAATGCAGGTGTTAATTTGTACAGCAGTCCTAAATTTAGTTGTTAATGATGTGACCTATCTACCATATGGTGGTATGAGCTACAGATTTTATGAACTGATATTGCTGATATGTGTTTGCTAGGAAAGAACCCTGTAATTATTTCCAATGTTTTTTTTTTTCTATAACTTAAATTCACTATGGCTGTTTATTCCTATATTATCAAAATGATATTAGTAAAATATTAAGCCACTGACAAGGTTTAAGTTTCATTAAAGTTACAGCGCAGAGTTTATGAGACATCAGGCATCATTAAGAACTGACTGTCTGCCTGTCGTAATAGTTAATACGTGTGTTTATATACCATGAATGTGTTCTTTGTCTGAATACAATTTTTCAGGACATGTTTAAACAATGCCGGTTATACGGCTGGTTCCTGGCCCACAAGTGGAAATGCTTCAGAGTCTTTCCGTCAATGCACATGCAACACCAACACAGGCCAGGTGAGTGACAGGCTGGGAGAAAAAAAAAGCATACACTGGTCTTTCACTCACAGACCAGAAATATTCATCTTAGGTTGAACTGATCACTCTAAATAACACTTAGAATGTGAACATGTTAATGTGCTTGTGTGAAGTTTGTGATAAATTAACATTCAGTTCAGTGAGAATCCTGTCATGGACTTTGTCACACCCAAAACAGGCTATGAATAACTGTAACACTTGTTAGATAACCTATTTGTTAAATTGATGAGTGGTAAAATAATGCCATCACCATTATGATCTCATAATTTATTATGATTATAAACTAAACTAACTAACCCAAGTATATATGAAGGGCATGTCATACGAAATGTGTTTATTGTTGTTCTTTTTTTTCAGGTGTGTCCCAGTAATAGCTACCAGCCCCCACACATTCGGAGCCCTCACTCTTATATTGTCTACAACCTTACAGGCATTAACACTGAAAATTACTTGCTATCTACTGCTAACAGCTTCATCAGAGACAGGTAAGTCATACTGGAATGCATCTCTTATATCACAAGCATGTCTACATCAGGTAAAGCTAAGTAACACAAATGTACTTTTGTGCATATGGAGCCACAGAACATCACCTATTCAGTATTTTTATTTAAGCGTATTATTTCCATCCATTTTTTAATCTTTGTGTTCTATTTTAAATAAATAGATAAACTATACTACAAAATGTATTATGCTAAGAAGTGTTGATTATAGGCAACAGCACTTCATTCATTTGTATTGATTTCCTCAACTTTCTCTGTAAAGCGCTTTGAGGCATGCTGTTTGCGAAAGGCGCTATATAAAAATAAATTTAACTGAAATTGAATTGAACAGGAGAATGTTCACATTAAAATCATGGACAAATTAAAATTTGAAATCCTTGCTTAGGTATGGGGGATGGGAATTTGGAAAACCCCTCCCTTCTGATCTTAAATTTGACATGACGCAAGTGCCTCAGAACAGAACCCTTACTAAGGTATGTATCTGCTCGTCACTGATCTGCTGTACATGTCAGATAGTCAAACTGATGGTCAAACGGCAATTTTGAATATGGAGATTCAGAGAAAGACTATAATAAAACAAAAATGTAACAAAAACATCACTGTGGTACCAGTAGTTGCTTTCCTGTGCCGCACAGTTGATGATTTATGTTGCCTATTTATGTTGTCTCCTGAAACATTTTTCTTCTCTTGTTCATACACACTACAGGACCTCCAGTCTGGTGGCTTGTATCTGAGATTTGTGTTTATCTGTGTTTGTGTGTGTGTTCCTCCTTCCAGGTTTGGTACAACCCAGAAGGATACCACACTATGCCAGCTTACCTTAACAGCCTAAACAACTTCATTCTGAGATCCAACCTTCCTCCAAATGTGAATCCAAACCAATACTGTAAGTCAGGAACCCTTCTCACACCTTATGAAGATATTTATTTACAGAAAAAGCCATTGGTTACATTTTCATACCATGCATTATGTAAAGAATCAACATTAAACACAAAAATACTTGGCAAAAAAATCACAAAAATATGTATTTACCATCATGTTATTAAGAGTAAACTGTTCTTGTAATTGTTTTGTTGTAGTTGCTATGGTTCTTCAGAATTGTACTGTATAAAAACATAGAATTTCCTCAGTGCAATCTTGGATGAACAGAAACATACAGGCAATATGGGGCTGCTGAAGTCAAACTGTTGCTTTATTACTCACTTGATTTCATCTGGGCCAGTTACAAAGATTATTCGTTTTGTTAAATCTGCATTTATATGAAATGACAGTTTATGTAATGTGTAAAACTTGCTTGTGAACTTACCAAAGTGCCAGACTAATCTTTGTAATTACTTTGCATGGTGCACATACATTAGATATAGGAGTTTATAGTTACTCAGCGCTCAAGGTCTGCCCTGGAGAAATACTGCCTAATGTCAAACATTAAAGAGTTTGTAATGTCCTTTATTTCAGCAATATCTGCGTACAGCTATCCCTATCCTGGGCACGTGCAGAGTGATGACATTCTGTAAGAACATTTCTGTTTTCTTATAGACAGTATCATTGCGCAAAGAGCGTTTTTTGCAGTGCGTTGCAAACCAAAGAAGTTAGACTAATTTTGTTAATAAAATATTTATATGAAATGACTTGGATATATTTGAATTCAGTTATGCAATTTTCAAGACTGAATTACATCTCTAAAAATGAAAAAATGTAAACAGCATAAAACAAATTTAATTACAAGGCACATGTGAGTGAGAGAAATAATTAAGGTTTCAAAAACAGAGGGTAAAAGGGAATCAGGAAAATAAAATGGTCATATAGCACAAATTTAAGGCGTCATGAAATACATCACTGAAGCCTGCTGTCGTAAGTCTTGCCATTATTCTGCTGAGATGCACATTTTATATTCATCTCATCATCCCAGGCTGTGATGTTCAGATGTAATCCCTCAAGAATAAAGGTGGGAAATGTGGGGCTGAACAATGCGTTACATCCTTATGTTCTAGAGATTTTAATCTATAACGTATTGGAAAATAAAATCAGAGATCTAACTGAAACTTTGTTTTACTTCTAAGCAGTGTCTAAAACTCAATTTAGTACTGTTTTTAAGATGTGCCTGTTGAACCAGTAATTCAAAGGTTCAGTAAATGGAAACAGACGTCAGTCACCATCAGAGCACACTTGGCTGTCAGCCATCTGATGTGAGAAATTAAATTCATCCCAATATTTAGAGCGATTGTTCACAGGGCACTTTATTACTTCGTTACACTTTATTAATACTTCATCATGGGATGGTTCTGACTGACTATGAAAGTCAGACCAAAAGGGACACTTGTTTTCTCACTGCCAAGATGACCATCTGTGCGCAGTTTTGCTAATTCCTGCTGTCATTTGTCTGTGCAAAGGTTAGACCATGCAGGCCTTTAGTGACTGCACAGAGAATAGGTCATATATGCTCATAAAAATAAGCATTAAAAAACTGATGTAGACACTAAATCTATTTAAGTTACATGTTATGGGAGGAGCTGACCTTTTTACTTATCATTTTACTCTGCTATAAAATTAATTGAACAAATTTTACAGCCCTGAAGTGTTGTTCTGTGAGGTTCTCTTTCACCTGTGAAAAAATATTTATGTCAAGTGTCATTTTGCTACTGCTATTCCCTAGAACATAGCTTTATTATTTTTGGTCAGGCAAATTTGCGTTTAGCAGTTCGATCATGTCGCGTGCAAATAAGCATTACAGTATTACAGTAATTAACACAGACATTCATACAGAGTTTAGGTTCTCCTGGTTTTGACGCCACCGCATAAACACGATGTTTACTTTGTAATATATTTCCCTCCAGGTTACAGAACGTGGTGTATATGCTGGTGGCCCTCTGTATACTCACAGGATACTCCATCATGACCGCTAGCTTTGTCATCTATGAGGTCAAAGAACACCACAGTGGCTCCAAGAGGTTGCAGCACATTTCAGGTATTGGCGAACCATTCTACTGGACAGTCAACTTCCTGTATGACTTTGTAAGTTCTCATTTCACTCCCATTTTAATTGTCTTTACCTCATTGTTTGCTCTACCCAGTGCTTATTCATTTATACTCAGTTCACTTAGTTTTGCATTGACTAAGACATTAAATACTATTCTTGTCAAAAAAAGCTTGTGAGTTTGTAATTATAAAATTCTAGAGGTGATATAACAGAGAACTGAAAGATGTACTGTAAAGCATTTTTTCTGCATGGAACGTTCTTTACGATATATCTTTGCTTACACAGTAACAAGAAAACAGTTTATCATTTCCTATTGTTCAGTCATATAAAATAAAAATGTTTACGTTTTGTTGTTGAGTTAGAACATGGACTGGAATCATGCTCTAAATGCAGGTGACTGGATGAGTGGGTGTTTTTCTGCAGGTTCTCTATTTGGTCCCTGTGGCCGTATCCATTGGTATGATAGCTGCTTTCCAGCTATCAGCCTTCAACCACAATCAGAACCTAGGTGCTGTCTCATTGCTGCTGGTCCTCTTTGGGTAAGGCCATGCCCTTTTTTACATCTTTATCTTATGCATCCAGAACTGAGGGCTTGTGCCCAGGTCGTAGAGAACTTGAGTGACATGCAGTATCTTTATAACAGGACTATATTTAGACTTTAAGGACATGCCTAATACTTTCACAAAAGCAATTACGAGCTGAGGTTACATAAGGGGTTGCAGCCTTTGTTGGCAAATGTTAGGCATATTTTTTGAAGGCCTGCAGCACAGGTGGCCTTCATTTCAATATGGCCAGGTTTGTTTTAGGAATCACTTTATGCCTTATGATTGCTGTGGAAAAAAAAGTTAATTAATATATAAATAAAATTTGGACCATGGTAATCACTGCGTGCTGTGCGTAGCATCAACTCAGTAAAGTATAGTGCCAGGTGTGGAAGTAATGGACGAGGAGGTTGCAGTTGGCTTCCACTGCTGTAATCACTTTGGTGAGTCCCAGGGCCCGTGATTCCACAGAACTTTGTCCCCAGCTGGCTTCTGCTTCAGGCAAACTCAGCATACAGCTCTCAATTTATCAAACTCTCCCTCGATCACTGGCAATAAATAACTGGCCTGTCTGTGCTCACATAAACTTGGGTAATGAGCAGGTTTTGCTACCAGTTTTCATTCTCTTATTATGTAGCTGTTGCCTGTAGCTTTAGCACTCAGATTAGTACTATAATGTATTTAATAAAGCAGCTAAAAATTTATGAAGAGAAAAATTTAACTGATATTGTAAGGTGCCCGAGAAACAGCAGTTACAGCGGTTCCTTGTAACCGTTTCTTCTTATACTTTCTACACTAACCGTGTCAACTATTGATATTGTTTTTATCATTTTGTCTTTAAACAAATCATGCATTATTGATATGTTTATGTAATAAGACTTTTTCAAGCCATGAATGACATTTTCGGTGTTGACCATAACTACTCCACAATAATGGTGTGTACCTTCTTTTATAAAAAACGTGTGTCATTATTTTAAATTTAATCTCATGTTTCAATTTATATATTTGTGCACATGTTAAACATAAAAAGAAATTGTTGTTTCTTAAATATTTTAGAATTTTAATCACCTTCTTTCCTTCCCAGATTTGCTTCTTTCCCCTGGATGTACCTGCTGTCAGGGATCTTCAAAGACACAGAGATGGCCTTCATCGGCTATGTCTGCATTAATCTCTTCATCAGCATCAACACTATCATTTCTACATCTGTGATCTATTTTCTGGGGCAGATCAATGAGAATGACAAAGTAAGAGAATAAGCTTTTGTGGCTTCTAATATTTCAATTTTACCTACATGCACAACAACACTTGCACTTAGACATACTTAATGTTTAATATGCTGTCGAACCATAATTGTGTTACTCTTGCAATTGTTATCCACCAGTTTCTTTTCAGACCGCTCCTACCAACAATACTCCTCCATTGTTCTATGACTCTAAATGCATGACAAGTTGCTGACTCTGTATACCATTTTTTTTCTCTAATTTCCCCCACAGAGCATCCACGAGGTGTATCAGACCCTCAGCTATGTGTTCCTGATCTTCCCCCAGTTTTCTTTTGGCAATGGCCTTATGGAGTTGGCACGAATGGACATGCGGGTGCAGCTCCTGAGTGCCTACGGTGTGGATGCCTACAAGAACCCCTTTGGCACAGATGTGCTGGGCTGGATGCTCATCTCCATGGTTGTGCAAGGCTGTCTATGCTTCATCCTGCGTTTGCTAGTCAACAAGTTTATTTTGCGTAAAATTAGGTGAGCGAAAAGGAAGAAGAAAAATAAGGAGTTTTATCACCATTTCTAACTGTCTAAACTGTGAATCAGAACAATCCACCAGGGATCATTTTAGAAGTTCGTTCTTTCTAAAATGAATGTTAAATTGTCAGGAATATACTGTACCTGATGTCCACATGAATACTTTAGAACGTAAATTGTTAAAAAAAATAATTGGTACAATGAAAAATGTACTTATTAAAATCAATTAAACAAATGTATAATATACAAGGTTCTAATTTAAAAACTGCTTAACCTTCCAAGATCTAGAGTTTTCATATTAAGTGATAGAGTTTTTGATAGAGTTAATAAAATTATTAAGTTTATACTGTGTATAACATCTCTTATAATTTAATAATTCACTTTATGGTAGTGATTCTAGAAGGCAATTACAGACTGGTAGTGCTTCAGGACTAGGGCAGAAGAACCCTTCATCTCCAGAGCATGTCATGAATATTATGCATCTATTACCTTTTCATGGTCATCATCTACAGAAGACTAATACGTGGCAAGAAAGCGGTTCCAGATATGAGCTCCTCAGATGATGATGAGGATGTTATGGCTGAGCATCAACGTGTAGCCAGTGGAAGTGCAAGCAATGACCTTCTGCAGGTTTTCCAGCTGTCCAAAGTCTATCAGCACATAGGCAAGAGAGTGCAAGCAGTGAAGTGTCTGTCTGTGGGCATTCCTGCTGGGGAGGTACGTTAGCTTGCACTGAAGTGCACAGTCAGCCACCATATCATTTTATTTAATTATATAGAGTATAATTATTTGATTCTTTCTGGGAAATAACTTGCCCTGCTATGTATTTGTTTCCTGTCAGCCAGATAGAAGATTTATAAAATTATAATGATTTTGATTCTTATAGTGTATCAAAGATGTGTCATATGATTTGGTGCATTTAAAAAATTTGCATAACATGTTTTAAGTCAAGTTGAGCACGACTGTTCACAGAATCTGATTTTCTGGCAGAAGACTGGTAAACACAGTGTGATGTTACCGGCTATAACAATTTTTCCAATTTTTATTCATAAAAACTTAAACTGAATTTAAGCCCTCGCTACAGTACTACCAAGCCACATTTACCAAAGACCAGTTGTAGTAACTTTAAGTGAACATGTGACTTAACTTGTATAAATATTCCTTAAAACAGATACTTTACTTATAGATGGGAAAATGACCTTCCAGCCATCTTGTTTTACACACTGCAGCACACTACATATAAGGAGCAATTACTGAAACAGCCGTCAGTTATGATGTTCAATTCAATGTTTGCGTGGTACATAGGTGTTCAAATTTTTATGACAATGTTCATTAGATGGGCGCATGCATTAATGAGCCAGTGTTTATGACCCTACCCTGACAGTACTGAATTGTGATATTTTCTTAGTAATCCTTGAACAGAAGTGCGTATTGTGAAGTTGCCTCATTAATTGTACGTTTTCAGTGCTTTGGCCTTCTGGGTGTGAATGGGGCTGGGAAGACAACCACCTTTAAGATGTTAACTGGAGGTATCAGTCCCACAAGCGGGACAGCACAAATCCAAGACTATGATGGGTAAGATCCTTTGGACTGTTCCTTGGGAAGATATCGGCCGTCACTTAATATGACCAAGCTGAAGACAGAATCTAAAACATCCATAGCGATTCTGATATGGCACCATGAAATCAAATTCATAAAACTGAACAAATTTTTCAACTGTTAACATACTTCATTAGCATCTAAACCATTAGCAATAAACACTGTATATTACACCATTTCAAACACCAGTTTACTGAATTCTACAAATGACTAACTTACACTTGTATATCAGCCTATGTAAATCTATCAATGCTATGATCTGGCACCATGATGCTGTATTTCATTAATGACTTTAATGAATTATTTATTCTGATATTAAACCTGAATTAGGATTATTGCTTTATCCCATACTGTACATCTTTCTGAAAACTTTACCTTGCTACTTTCTCAAATATTTTTCTGCTGATTTAGTAAGCTACAAAAAATGCATTGTACAAAAGTGCTCTTACACAACGGCTGCACAATATGACCATGCAGCAATGAACATTGTGTTTCACCGATGTGACTTCTAGGACAATGGTGGACACGATTGACTGCCGCAACAAGGGCATCAACATTGGATACTGCCCACAGGTGGATGCACTGGATGAACTTCTTACTGCTGAGGAGCACCTGAGTTTCTATGCACGGATTCGGGGCATCTCAAAGACAGAGATTGACCATGTATGCTATATTTTTGTATGAAAATAACTCAAAATATATTGAAATATCACCTACAATAGTGTAATACACAAACCTTTTATTAGGTGTGACACCTATGACATTAGGCACATCTTTATTTTTAACCTCAGTCCTCCACCTGCTGTTAATTCTGTATTATCTGTAATTTGAATGAAAGGCTATATCATATAGGAGCACTAGTATTAAACTGCACTAAAAGAATGGCTCAATGGGTAGAACATAAGACTGGGATCCAGAAGTTTCCTGGTTTGAATCCCAGCCCAGCCACCAGGTGTGTTCTTGGGCAAAACACTCAACTCTAGGTCATTGTAACAAGTATATGAAGTGTTGTAAGTTGCTTTGGCTAAAAGTGTCTGCAAAATGACTAATTAAAAAAAACAAAATAATAGCAAGCTTATGAAACACATTGGGAAATCTTTTTAGTGTAAACTTTGCTATGCATCTCAGTATCCTCAGGCTGTTTGCAAGTGAGGCATGTAATGATTTTGTTCCTCTCTCCAGGAGGTGGACTACTTGCTGAGAAAGCTGGAGCTTTGTTACCACAGAAAACAGATCTGCGAGGGCTACAGCTGTGGCACTCGGAGGAAGCTCTCCACTGCCATTGCCCTCATCGGACATCCCCAGATCCTGCTTCTGGTAAAGGCCACAATCCCACTATTTATTTCATTATGCATCACTTTCCATGTATGACTGACAAATAGAGTTACCCATAAATAGCACCATACCAGATCTCATTACCATGGTGTGCACATGCTGTGTCAGTGGAGATGTATCTCCTCGGAGCTTCGCTGACGTACTCATCCATATGACGTTCACGCTAGGATGAGCCCAGCTCCGGTATGGATCCCCGGTCCAAGCGCCACCTGTGGAGAATCATCTCAGAGGAGGTGAAGGGGAAGTGTGCCGTGGTGCTTACCTCCCACAGGTACAATATGCTCCTTACACCTGTCTGTATGTGTACAGCAGTCCTGAACCTGATATCATACCCAAGGATGTGGAAAGATTCCAGTGAGATTTCCTAAGCAGGCAGTGTTCACTCTCCTGATATATAT
>JABJVR010000151.1:0-21807 GCA_025773905.1 Chitala chitala | reverse complement strand
CCCCGCCCGCCCCCCCAATAATCCTGTTTAGCTCTGTTCCAGCGTGAATGGGAGATGCAGCGTGACTGTTTGGATTTGGAGAGATGGAGAATGAATTGCATTGTGAATCACCGGTGGTTAGTGCATCCGTACACAGAGCCTGAGGCATCCTCAGATTAGTCCATGTGCTGTGAATTGGGTGAAGGGCTTGTCCCAGGTTACCCCCCATGATACTGAACACGTGTCTCTTTATGGATATCCCTGTACATTTGTAACCACTGTAAATGCAAGCAATTACACAGGACATGCATATATGCCTGTTTTTCTTTGTTATTGTAAGTTATATCATATAGGGTACATAATACAGTATCTTATCACTACATTTGACCTACGTTTTGTTTTTATTTTTCAGCAATGTCATAACTGTCATTAATGTAGAACCTTTACCAAAGAAACAATTTTTTTACAGCAGGAAGTTAATAGTAGGTTTTATCAATTAAAAAAAGCCTTTTTAACAGTATGTGTTATACCTGGGGTGGGGGGTACCAGGGGCAGTGATGTGTAATGGATGGCTGCAGGTGTCTTCTGGACGCCTGGTCATAGGAATGTCCTTATGGGGGTGGGGGATCTCATGTGGTCCTCGACAGAGCGCTACCATCTGCTGGTGGTGAGGTTTGCTGACCCCAGCAAGTCTGCTGTTTGTGCACTGATGCTCAAAAGCTTGTTGCTTTTGGGGGCGTTGAGGGGGGGGGGGGGGTGCTGCCCCCCGATCAAAGGAAGGGAGAGAAAAATTACAGGCTGAAATGTCAGGAATAGAATGATAACAGAACTGAAGGCAGCAGAGCGTGAATCATTATGGGTTCATGATGCACTGTGGCAGTATGTGAGAGGCAGGCAGACTCCGAAGACGGCTCAACGTTCCTGACATTTAAAAATACATAGTTTTAAAAAGATCTGCCATGCTCCCTTCAAAGTGTATATGAGTGCATTGGCAGTATGCCAGAACCAGAACTTTCTACAGCTTTCTTAAATTTAACAGTGGGCTTTATGTTACTTAGCTAATTGTATTTATTTAAAAAGTAGATTTAAGGAGTAAAAGTCAATGAGAAAAGGCCTTAGAGGGTACACCCAATATATATATTTTATAATCAATATTATATTCAATCAGGTATAAAAAGAGAAAAGATGATCCATTAAAAAGCCAGCACAAGCTCATGGATTGCAAACGAAAACAAGCATCGAAACTGAACTGATTTTGTGTCACCTTCATTGTCAGGTTAACAAAATAGCAGACTTTTGAAGTCATTCATCTGCAACAAACAGCACGAGTTATTTGTCATTTCAAAGAATGTTTCGCTGGATACATTTTATTGTCTACTGGTACAGAAAGTGTTCAAGACTTTATATGCAGGTTTGAAATTACAGATCCATCAAAAAAGTTTTCAAGTCAAGGTAACATCAGGAAATTAGACTGCACACAGAAACTTTTAACTTTGGCTGTGTTAATTTAACAATGCCAGTGTTGATGTGGGGTCACACTGAGTCAGTGTGGCCCTGTGTATACTTTCTCAGTGTTAAAATAACACTTTCAATGTTAAATTAAGACTATCATCTTTGCTGTGTGTCTTGTTCTTGCAGTTTAAGGCACGCTTTTTTATTTAGGTATTAAAAGGTAGTTTTCAGGTTTCAGTGGATGCTGAGCTGAAGGTCAACAATGCCGCAATAACATTTAACCCCAGTCTAATGAATAATGTCTGCAAGAGCCATCGTGTGTAAAGAATAAAACACTTCACACTGCAGAGTGGTGAAATATGTTATTACAAACTGATGTATGCATCATAAATAACACATGACCCCACGGAGTACACTGCCAGTTAGATGTACCTGGTTCTCTAACCTATATAAGAGAAAACATCCATATTCCAGTTTTTTTTTATTTCATCAGTGCACCAGTGTCGATAGCATTGCATATCATTTTAAGGAAAATGTCAAGAAGCCATTGACATATTTATCGGACGAATGATGAAGACTCTGTCCTTTCGTTTTTGGAAGTAACAACTGTAGTGAGTTATTCTCTGTTTGACATAAGTTATTGTTTTTCAAACAGACAAAGGAAGTGCTGGAAGACTAAAAACCAAAAAGATGGTAATGCATGCCCTACAAACATGTAAGTCCTGATAAAAAGCAGCGAGAACTGTTCTGTCTCATTGATGTACATTAGATATGATCTGCATAACCATCATGATTGCATGTATGTGTGTGTATATGTTTGTATGCATACATATATTAGTGATGAGGTGACGGGAATGACTCTGGTTTCTGAAGGTTAAACAGTGACTCCTTGTGCCTCAGTGCAAATCCACTGAAAGAGGTGTGTTGGATCACAGTGCAGAAGATCAGACAAAACCAAGTAGTCTCACACACACAGCTTCCATATTGCAGATTAGTCACAGCTGAGATCACTGTCTGATCCTGACATGTGTCTTTGGTTTGATTGTGACTGGGAATATATAGTGGTTAGAGTAAAAAAAAACAGCTGTGGTTTCCTTACCGTCTGATTAGTATGACAGCTTGTGATTGTGTCAGTGGCAAAGTGAATGGGCCTGATGTACTTTCATTTCAGAAATCTTTTTTTTTTGATCAACAACTGAAAACAATAGATGACCTTTTTCTGTTGTGTTTAAAATGGAAGTGGTTCCTTTGTTGGTACACCTTCACGTATGGGGCATGCACAAAGCAGCCAAGTAGTGCCACACATAAAGCGTTCAAAACAGATCATTCAAAACAGACCATAGCCAGCTGAAATTACAGGGACTATAACGCTGCTTCATGAAACAAAACTTTAAAAAACTTTCTATTACGGTGTCCATTATAATTACGGTTTTACACTTCAGCATAAAACAGTGTGCCGTTTTGCACAAAGCTACTTCTGTAGAAGCTTCAGAATAGGTTCAGCCAATAAATAAGTCTTTGCAGTGGGAAATACTGTGGCTTACCAGACATTACAGACAGAGTGAGGACTTAGTCATGCTGTGACTGAGGGGCGGAGTTTCCAGACCTGGGGAGCTGCCACCTGTCAGCCAATCAGCTGGTGGGTCTAAGTGACTCATTGTCTGTCACCTGGATGGAGTGCATGCACCAACTGCAGACCTTCTTTATGCTCCTGCTGGTTGCTGGTTACCTACAGTGTTAGCTGGGCTCGTCGCAACGCTAATCACCGTTGTAGCTGGCACATGTGGCACTGTGTTCCCAGCAGTGTGAGAACACACAGACAAGCTGGCATAGCTGTGAACCAGGACAATGTTCCCAAAGTGTCCTCATGTTCCTGGGCTGTATAGAGGTGGACAGGGACATTGCAGTCAGAATTGGAAATAACCGAGCACAGTGTTTCCAGCACTATGTGCCTATAAAATGTCCACATAGGAAAGCTAAAAATATGTAATCTAAATGTTAATAATTCAGAGGTTTTGACTACATTAAATGGTTATTGATAGCTGATGGCTATGGAGATATAGCATGCATTACCATACTTCACTGAATGGCATAATTCATCAAACCCTGCATGTAGTTCTCTGTTTTCGTTTTTCATTTTTAATTTTTGCCTCACATCCTCAAAACAAAACATTTCCCTCCTTAGTTCTGTCCCTTTAATTAACTTATATAAACATTAAATATAAAATTTTTCTGTTGTCAAAATGACTCACAAGATGAGAGTAAAGCAATATTTGGACTAAGCAAAGCATGTTAAAAACAATTAAAATTTAATCAAAAGCTCAATCTACAAATCACACGATGGGCAATTTCAAGGCACTGTGAATGGAGGACACACATAACTTGGATCAAGTTTCCATTTCTTTAAGATCTACAGTGAGATCACAGAATTCCGATAGGAGTGGTTTCTGGTACTCTACTTTGTAGTACAGCCAAGATGAACTAGCCTCCATCGACTAATTGAGCACGAGCAAACTGTGAGTCAGGCACTTGGAGACAACACAGTGGTCTCCTGAGAGCACAAGCACTAGGAGGCATGGAGAGGTTGTGAACACAAGGTAACACCTACTGACTTAACTGAAGCTGGCCAAGTTTTGGCCCAGGGCATATGGCAGACTACCAACCATGGTGGTTGCTAGTGTTTCAAGTATAACGGCATTTTCCCTGCCAACAGTTCCCTTGTAGAAAGGCAGTTCACTCAATTTACTTTTCCCTGTCTTTCGTTTGCAAAATCTCTGAAGAGGCAATGCTGTGTTAATCAAAAGCCATTTTAAAGCCTCCTTTTTATCCGTTTCCAGCTGGTCACCAATGGTGTCAAACGTTTATGTCTCAAAACCCCAAACTTTGCAGCAATTCATGTTCATCCTGGTTTGTTTCTAAATGTAAGGTCATGGATACTTTCTTAAAAGGGAAAAATATTTTAAGTAGGTCAGGATCCTTCCTCGTGACTCTTAAATATTATTAAACACTGTTCAGAGAAAGTGAGATTTGAATTTGCTTTCCACAGAGATGTAAAAGCAGGGTTATTTTTGTCATGTTCTTTTACTAATGGTTTAATGCTTTCCTGTCACAATAAGAAAACAAGACTTGGGAATAACAATATTTATTCAAGATGTCTCATGTGAAATACTGCCAGTGGAAATACCATTTACAGCCAGGCAGACAGAAAATATAATGGCAGTCACAAAATTTTAAATGATGGAAAGAACTGTGTTTTATCCACTTGATTAACAGCAAGCCTGCAGTACATATGGCATTCAGAACAAATTGTTAATGTTCCTGAAAAAAATCTAATCAGACAGAATGAAAATATATTCAATTCACAGTCTAAAATGGTACTGTCGGTCCAAGTCATCTAATACCGACAACACTGGTGTGATGTTTAACTGCAGAAAAAGATGGGTTTATGCACAGAGCAATCGTACATCTTCAGAGAACAAGTTCATGCTTGGAAGTCATGGCAGATCGCCAGGTATTGCTGTTGTCACACATCTTTCTGGGTGGATTATGAGCATTGTGTGTACATAGTGTTAATCGTCCGCCTGCGGCTGCGTGCGTCTTCTCTAGCATTCAGGAGCTCAGATGAACCCGTGAATCTGAATCCCACAGCCGTATGCACGTACCCTGCCCTGCCTCCAGCGCTCACAAGGGGAATGTGTAGGGTGTGGACTGCACCAAGAGAGGATGACACCATTACAGGGGGTGACACTAAATGACTGTCTCAGTCAGCAAGATGTTCATTACCACACCAGGTCACACCAACCCTAGTGACACCACTAGCCCTCTGGATCGTTTGACGAATGGTTATTGAAAGCTGATCAAACAAAGGCGCTCCGTCCCTTTTATTGGATTTGAATGCGTTGGTGTGCTATTGCTCTTTGAGCAGTATCTTGTGCAGCCAAATTGTAATGTTAAGAAGCAATATTTACCAACAAGGAAAGCCATTCACGCAGCTGCCCATACATAACTGAAGGAAAAGTGAGTCCTCGTGTTTCAATCTGTACATTATGTTAGCTTTCATCATCCAGTGAGGGTCATGGTAATTCCATTAAAATGCTACTTATTCTATAAAATGTGCCCCCTCACAATGTAAGCCGAGCTGTGAATGCTGGTCATCAGCAATACTTGTTTCATGCATAAAAAGTTTAGTACTTTGCAGACTTGTTTTCTACAGTTCAATACTAAAATGTGTTACTTAAGTTAAGTTTTCTGCAGACATTAAAATTACTTCATCACCATCTGCCTTTATAAAAAATATGCTCATATGCTCAAAGACCCGAGAACTGTATGGAATGTTCAGGAGCAGTGTTGTAAAATGAGAACATGCTGCTGGCACATCTCAGCATGATATGCATTTCATATTGGTACCCTGTGTCGAACTGATTTCAAGCACTGCTTTAAACTTTAGACCTCTGAAAACCAAACAGTGTTAAGAAGCTACAAATCTGTAAACAGCTGATTTTTTTTTTTTTTCCTCCCTGACAGTATTTGCTGAGACGTGTTTTGATCTGCCCATTGAAACAGTGTTTGTAGACCGTTATTTCCTTGAACCAGTTATTACCGCTATGGAAAAGAAGAGATTCCAGAAATCCAGACATACAAACTCTAGTGACAGGAATATGAATAAAATCAGCATGAAGATCACACTGAGGCATGAAAAACAAAGGTATTGAATACAGCATTCTGTGAACTTTAATTTCAACGATAAATTGAAAAATACGCATGGAGCAAGAATTGAATTTAGGTAGCATCTCACAACTGTGTAAAGTTGTATTTACCTTGTGGGCCTTTTCTTGTGGGCTAAGCAGTTGCCAAGCCTCCATTGTGGAGGTGTGGAATAACCAAAACTGCAACGATTTTCTGTAGTGTTCTTCAGCTGAACGGACCTGTTACAACTGTTCGCAATTAGCTGGATGATGTTGAACCAGCGTTTTAATAAATATGGTACACTTATATAGTCTAGTAGTTTCCTGTTTAGCTGTAAGCACCCCCCCGGATCTGTCTTTGTGAATGAGAGGCTTGTATCAGCAGAACTCGGTTCTTTACCCAATGATATTTGGGCTACGGTCCAAGGGAGTCCATAAGATGAAGGATCCCCTGCACACCAGGAGCCAATTTGAAGCTCAGAATAGGATGTCAGCCCACAGCAGCTCATCTGTTGATACTGGCATGTTGCACATTTTTAGAAACTCAATACAGTAGTTAAAAATTTTAGTATTCCCTGATCTCTCACTGCAGGAGAGTCTCCAGAAGTCCAGTAATGAATAATGACAGGAGAAAACTTCATGTGAATATCAATACATACATATACTGTAGGCTACAAGTATGTGTGTATATACACACACACACACACACACACACACACACACACACACACATATTTATTTATTTTTTAATATATTTTATATATTTTTTATTTCTATTTATATATATATATATATATATATATATATATAGTTTTATATATATATTTTTCTACTTTTTTACCTTTTTAACTGCATACATTGGCAATGTGTGTATGTAGAGTATGGTGTAAATATGTGTATTTATTATTTTAGTAGTTATAATATATAATATAATAGGAGAGTGGTGGGCAGCCATACACGGGGCACCTGAGGACTGCAAGGTGTCTTACTCAGGGACCACGGACACATATACATACATACATACACACACATGATTGTGTGTGTGTGTGTGTGTGTGTGTGTGTGTGTGTGTGTGTGTGTGTGTGAGAGTGTGCAAGTAAAAAGTACAGTACGTTACACATGCTAATGTTCTGCGTGGTGTCACTATGTGTCTGTCAGTTCCCTCTGTGTCCACTAGTTGGTGCCCTAGCCTCTGACTCTCCCATTGTGTTAATTATCATGTTAATTCTATCAGTAGCTCCCACGTGTGTCTCGTTACCTTGGTCCTTCTGTATATACTTCCCTTCTGTGTTTGTCCTTTGCTGGCTGTCGTTAGCCGTGACATTTGCCTTAGGCCTAGTAGTTGTATGCTTGTTATTTTGGATTTTTGTATTCTTGTTCAGTTTTGTATTTAACCTACCTATTTGCACATTAGACCTCACCTCTCTCATTTTCCTCTCCCAAACATTACACATGAATCTTAATATCTTATTAAATTTCTCAAAATCTTACATAAAGAACAATACTTGGGAAAAGCCCTCCTTTTATAAGAAAGGCAGTCCATTCTCTAACTGGAGGGGATGAGTTGTTTTCTCTCAAAGTATGTTGAAAAATGACTGACCTGCCAAGTTTTGGGAATGCAGTGCAGTTCACAGCCTTGAGCTACTCTCAGTGGTGAGGCAGTAAATTAGTTTGCCATGTTCTGAAAACAAGATGAGACCTCTTACACTGTAAGCTGAATCAGTCCCAAACTAAGCTTATTTATTGTCTTGACCCAGGGTCCCTCTGACATCTCCCACTTTAGACATGCCTTTAAGTAACTGAAGACTGTAAAAGAAAAACACAAAAACATAGAAGAAAGGTACTTCAAGAAACTAATTACTACGTTGTTTTTTGAATATATATTCATAATTTTTTTTAGCCATCCAAATACCACTATTGGCATATATCAACAAACTGTTTTAAAAAACGGATTGTATTTTGTCAAATTCTTTAAAAAAATACATGTATTTTTCAGCAATTAAGACTCCAAATAAACTGTATTTTGTGAGCAATCCCAGCTTAAATTGTCACTTCACTATCTACATTAATGCACTATATTTAACGTAGTTAGTTTGCTACCACATGAGCTCTGGCGATTGGCAAATATTACCATATAAAAAAAAACTACCAACGACAGGGCATTGTGTGTCTACTCATGCGATGAGTAGACTGAGATGAAAGATAGCGAGGTCAATGACTTGATAACGACTTTCATTCCTGTTTTTTTGGAATTGTGTTTCAGAGATCCACGACACCTGCTCATTTTGTGCATCTTTCGAAAGAGCAGCGAAACAGTTAAGAACTGTCACAATTTAAAACCGCATGGCGAAAAGACCACCAATGAAGTGTGAGCGAATGCAGGAGGGACATCAAAGCCACAATCTGCTCCCATGCATCAAAGGGAACTCGTGGGATTGTTGTTTTTCTCTTTCCCCCCTTTTTTTTGTTTAAATTAGTCACATAACTGCAGAGTGTCGCAGCAGTCAGGCTACCCATGTTCTTTTCGATTTTCCCTTTTCAACTCATCATTCTCATTCTCCAGAAAAGCCTTTACTGCTGAAACGCCCTGATGGAGAGTCTGAACACAGTGCCGAAGACAAGCTGAAGCTGTCATTATAATACCTTTCTGAGTCAAAGAGCCCCCATATTTCAGCCAACCAAATAAATAACACACTTAAGTGTTCCTCAGACACTCTTGGAAAGCTTCCAATTATTTAAAAAAATATATTAAAATACTGGAAAGTTTCCACTTACTTCTTTATTTTGGAAACCGGCAAGTTCAGTTTATCAACAGCTTGGTTTGGCTTGAATTCCCATGAAAATATGTGAGGTCACAGGATGCAATTACAATGTGCCGTAAGACTATTTCTTCACAGGTAAAACATGCATAATCAACATACAGTTCAAAGTAAAAACAATAGAAACACAAAGCCTAAGTACTGGAGTCCTTCATCGTCATCTGCAAACATGAGAGTGTCAGGGCCTACTGGAGGTTGGGCTGTGAGTGTATGTTTGAGCTTGGACCAGGCCTGCTAGTGATAAAACCTCACAATCCTGAGTTTATCTCAGGACACAGCTTTCCCTGCTCTTCTCCTCTGCATATAAATGGCTGACATGGCCATTTTGAGAAATCACAAAAGGACAAAGGAGCGCGGGGACACAGTGAAACTAACGCCAAACTCCTGCCGGATGACCGATGTCTCATCTCAACTGTAACTGCAGATGAATGATAAAAAAAACAGAAACTGAGGTCTAGGGTATATTAGCAAAATTGACAGTGCACGTTACAGTTGACTGTAAATAATTTTAGAAGATGAATAAATTTTAGCGGCTTTCCTCTGAGAGAGAAACTTATGTTATGTTCTTTCAGGAGCATGTGATTTATATTGCATAATTTAACAGGATACATATCTTCTTTCAGTGGATCCAGCCTCAGTTTCCTCGGATTCTGAGTTTGCACTTCTTTTTTCACTACCATCCAGTCATGAAGCAAAATCCAGAAGAAAATCAATAGTCCCTCACCAGAAGCCTATGTAGAACATGACCCCCAACCTCTTTGTTAGAGTGCATACTGTATTATAGAGACCTGCTGTCTGTGAAAGGGCATAATGCACATTATGTAAAGCCGTCTGTCATATACATACACAATATACATGAAGGGGTTTGCTTGCAAAATGCGATGAATGCCATTTTTGCCTTTCTTTTGCAACTGGGAATTTTATTATTATTTTATTTTAAGGAAACTGCTTTTTGCAGCAAAAAATTCTAAATTTTGCTTGACACATAGAGGGGCACATTCCATTATATGTGGACACATGCACCCCACTTACCCCTACATGTATTTTTCTGTTTTTTTATAATTTATAATCACCTAATGTCCATTAAAAATTTTCCTTCCTAAAACTTATGCATAACAAACAATGCATATTTAATTTCTACATTAAATAACCTTATGTCATTTCCTTGGAAAACTGTGTACTTTTAATGTGCGCCTTGCCACAAATATCAGGTAAAAACTATGACAAACTCAAGGATCTTAATTATAGATCCCGTATAATTAAAATCAGTGTGGAGCACATTATGGACGATATTCTTTTCCTGTTCAGACTTCAGTTCCATAATGTAGACACTGTTTCCTGTACAGGTTACTGGAAAGGATTAGCTTGGTTGAGTTAGACAAGATGGTCGTGCCTAATTCCCATACTGTGAAACTTGGACATTATTTATCTATTTATCTGTGTCTGTCTGTCTGTCTGTGTGTCTGTGCGCATGGATGTCGCATCCCTCACAGTGTTGTATCACATCATAACAATGTGGCAATTTATGCACACTCAATAAAAAACAATTGGGCGGGATAAACTTTTGAGAGAATTTGACATTTTATCTCATACATTGTAACATACTCGACATTTGACAGAGTTATGACATTTTTGTGTGACATGTTTATTGCAATACTTTTAAGGTGTATTAAAATGAATATTAAACATTTTACAGGTACAAAAGATTGTTTGTTCATGACATATATTGTATCAAAACTAAACAAATTAAATTTATCAGTTCTTGCTAACTGTTGCTAAAATGTATTATTATTATTATTATTATTATTATTATTATTTACAGTGTCTAAATACATTTTGTCAGTTCAGTAAATTTATTGCAGTAAACTAGTTTCTATGGTGTTTAAAAATGCATTTCTTACCTAATACAACCAAGAAGGAGAGACAGAACAAGTCTGCCTTTGAGTGAGCTTATGTGTTTCC
Organism: Chitala chitala; assembly: GCA_025773905.1. Lineage (NCBI taxonomy): Eukaryota > Metazoa > Chordata > Actinopteri > Osteoglossiformes > Notopteridae > Chitala > Chitala chitala. The sequence goes on along the minus strand of JABJVR010000151.1, from coordinate 10,910 downwards.
ATGGTGACTGATCATCAGCTTTTTAACCACACAGTGTTCAGTTAATGAAACCAAATAGCACTAATTGCATTAAGATTTTAAAGGGTTCATTTTAGGTGGGTTTTGACAGCCTATGTGTCCCCATTGAACTGTGATATGAAAATTAGCAAATAAAACATTTTCTGAATTTGTGATTATATATTTTTTTTCTGAGATTTTGTAGTTTCACTTAATTTTAAGTTTTATGTTTGAGACTTGGTTTTTTTTAAGGGGACCTGCCTAATCTGAATTTCTTCATTGGCTAAAAAAGGCCATTACTGGACATATCCCTGTTTCTCCTGCCTTCCTTGCACAAGAAGTGCCACAAATGTATTGTGATACACGTATGCTATCAGAAAAGTCAAATTTTCATTGAATCTAAAGAAAATATGATTTGTGTATTATTTTTCTTGAGATAGCACTATTTAAGTGTAGAGGTGATTTTAAGTGTGGAAGGAGAGTTCTATTTTAATTTTTTCAGAGAGGGCCCACACCATAGGCCAGTTGGTAATCTGGACATTCTGTCAAATGCCAGAATGGTTGTCCGATCTAGTGTGTGGATTATCTACGACGCCTTTGTCCCATTTTGCAAGCTTTGATATTGCAATGTGGAACAAAGGCAAAAGTCTCTCTGCTTACTTTTGCCATAATGTCTTCAGCCTAACCTTGGGACAGTGACTTTCAGGACTGAATTTTTTTTTACTTGAATTTTTCAGTGTGATTATTATCACATAAATGTAATACAGTATACACAGGCAGTCAAAAAGAGTTACTTTGATGCACATGTCTACAATTCTGTTATTCATTATCTCAGTTGTTTGACATAACCACAGAAAGACTACTGTGTACTTAAAGCAGCAAGGATTTAAACCATTAAATCCATCCTCCCATTCACTTTACCATTTTATGCATTTCAGGGTCACAGGAAAACCATTAATAAAAAAACGAGTGTATTTTGTATTTTTCCTTTGGCTTTGTATGAGTTAAATAGTAAGGAATGGTCTTTGTGTTCAAAAGTCAAAATGATTGTAATGCTCAGTGAGCATAAGTGTACGCAATAAATATGCAATGCATGGGAAACAGTGACTTTAGATAGCTAAGAAATTTTTATGAAAAGTCAAGGTGGAGCGAGGAGGTCAGAGGAGGCTGGAGGAGGACCTGCTACTAAATACCGACGAAGCATAGGAGTTTCGATTCTCCTGTTTGCACATTCATGTCTATTTTGGCATGCATGTAAACATGACCAAAACCTGGAAGTCATGCTTGTTGACGGCCACAGTAGATCACTTATAATTTTTAAGGAGGTCGAAAAAGAGTTAACTTTAAAGATAAGATACACAATACGAACCCTCATTGTCACTTTAATGCAGAACGAATCAGATGCACATTTGGCAACTGTTGGTAGAAAGAACCATCCATAATTGGCACTTGCATTTTTGCAAAAGTGCCTTGATTATCAGATGTTGTTAGTGCAATACAGCTTCACACACTGAAAACGTTCGGTTAGGCTTTTGAAAGATTTTGTCCCAAGTCACGCTCTGTTTGCTTTTAGACTACACACACATCTGTTCCTAAAATCTATTAATTTTAGCCTTCGTACTAAGGTTTGTGTTTCTGCTGCAAAGTAATGAAACTGCTTTTTGCACTCTGTGTCATGCTTTTTCACATGTGAATGGGCAGGGGCAATTTTTGCTGAATATCACGATTTGATCCATTAGTTCTGAATGTTTTTACTCTTTTATGCTCACTCTGTAGCACATTCTGCACTTTGTGTGTGCACACACACATCGCTTACCCACTGACCAATAATATTAATGGCTGCAGGAGATGATAATATACTGTCCTCTCCAAGCAGGAAGGATGCCCATCATAGCGTCACAGGTGCCACTGTCCGTCAAATAGCCGTAATTCATTTACGCCACAGAGCCTGACATGAGGGTCACAGGCAGGTCGCTCAAGCCCTCGATTTTAATTAACGTTTTAACAGCACATAATTAAGTGCATCCATCTATGTAGTGTCGACATGGTAGAAGTAGGACACACACGGGAGGGATAAAGCCAAATGAGGTGACATGGCATTTGCTCCCTTACAGCTTTTCCTCAGATTTACTCATATGTTTATAGAGCATGCTAATGGCTAATTGTGAGGGGCACTGTTTTACCAAAGTAAATTTCTAAAATATTTTATGTAATGCTGTCATAATAGTATTGCATTCTTTGTCTACTTTTTCAGATTTAGATATAACAGGCAAAAACAAGACCTTCATTTAGACTAATTAGCTATTATAGCAGTCATTTGTTCCCCGTTTCAGTCTGTTTTGCAGCACCTTACCCCCAACTGGGAAAAGGTGTCAGGATACAGCTGCTGGAATGATTATAATACTAAATGTATTCAGTTGCATGCTACTACTGTCAATCATTATGGTAAGTTTGTCGGTGAGTGCAATATTATGCAGCATAAGAGATTAAAGTGCAGTGCAGACCACAGAGTGCTGAGCCTGATCACGGCTGTTTGTTTCTAGCAATTTGGCTTTTGCAGTATGTCAGGTGACCTGTGACTGCTGTTTGTTTTCTGTATTATATTGAGGCTTAAAGTTCTGTTAGCTGCGAGCAGCACTTCTGCACCTATATGTTTAGTGTTTGTACAAATGATTCTTTATGCACTGCAATGCGTTTTTTTTTCCCTCAATACTCAGCTCATTCATTTTCCATACCACTTATCCTGTTAAGGGTCGCAAGAAGCCTGGAGCCTATCCCAGGAGGCACAGGGCACACAGGGCGGGGCGCCAACCCACCACAGGGTACACACACCGAAGTAAGCACTACAGGCAAGTTGGAGACACCAGTCAACCTAACCCACATGTTTTTGGATTGTGGAAGCAAACTAGATACCATGAAAAACTACACACACACACACACACACACACACACACACACACACACACACACACACACACACAACCCCAGGCCCAGAGGTGCAAGGTGAGGGTGCTAACCACCACACCACTTTGCCACCCGATTCTGCTTGTTCCTCACTTAATTGTTTTATAGATGAAGACACTCTTCTAAAGTCTGTACTGCATCTTCTCTTGGACTGGTATTATTCCTCCTGAATAAAACATTGGTTAATTGCTTCTCAACTTTTTAGTATTCAAAAAAGCTACACATGGCCTAATTTTGCTATGTTGACATCACAAAATGTTAGTTATTTCTTCCAGCAGCCATTCCCTGAGGTATTGTCTATATAGTGTGCTGCATATCTGTGTGAGTTGAGTAATGCACATTTGGAAAATGCCAAATATGACATATGATTATTTTATTTTAAACGTGAACATTCTCTATCAGCACAGAAGTATGAACAATTCCATTTCTAAACACAAAATGCTTTTCTAATCCTTTGTCCCTGTTGGTACGCCGCTGCTGTTAGTCGGTCCGTGTTTGCAGCAGAAGGTGATTACCACTTCTCTTTGTTTAAATCCGTTTGCTGTATGCTCAGTGACTAATTTGAGTCCTGCTTTGAGGCTTTTCCCCACTCCTTGCTGTTTCTGAGCTGCACTTCCCACAGCAAAAGAAAACGGCTGCCTCAGCTCTCTGTACAGTACCTAATTTTTCAATATTTTCCCAAGTATATAAGCCATTTGAAAAGCATCCATGGTCATCAGTCTTTGGGGGAAAAAAAGTCATTACCAGTTATTTTCACAGGCCATCCATCCCCTGAAATGTCTATTGTCTTGCTGTCAACTAAATCTAGCCAATTTGGTAGAACATACTTCAGTGAAACAGTCTGTATGTATTTTATTATTGTGAACCCCCACATCTTTGGTATAATCACTGCGGCCTATTATTTTCATAACTGACAAAAACACTTTAAGGAGTCAAACTTTTCTCGGAAACCCTTCAGTGCCTTTTCATATTTTCTCTCCCATCTCACTGTTTCTTTTTTCTGATGGTGCTATTAAAAAAACTTTTTGTTAGCCAAACACTCCCTTTAAACTGTAATCCAACCTTTGCATCATTATAGCAATAATGGTTCTCTAGTTCCATGAAAACTGCTCCTCCTACTTGAAGAGAATTCCAAATTTAACTAGTCTTTGATGTACTGCAGAAAGTTCGTGTTCAATAGGGTTAAACTTACTAACAGTAGAAATGGTGCTAAGCAAACCATTAACTTGCTAGCTGACTAACCCAGGTCCTTCCAAGGTACCTGTAATACCAGTAAACAAAGAGGCAGGGAGACACAAGTGGTGGAGCCCCACTCGCAGAGCGAGGGGTGTTAGTAGCAGGTGTAGACAGGCCCAAGAATTGTGAATGGAAAGCCAGGCAGAAGGTGTGGAATCCGGGGAAGTGAAGCCGAGACAAGGACAACACCGTGGGAACACGGGAGGAAGACAGCAGGGGAGAGGAGAGGAAATCAGGAGTAGGGGAAAGACCAAGAGACAGTGCTTCGTATTTAGCATGAGAGCTTGACATACTTCACACTGACCTAGTGTGGCAAGGTGGATTATACCCTAGTGGGCTGACTGGTCACAGCTGAAATGAATAAGAGGATAATGGGCATAATGTAGGCGTGGTGGTGAGGGGCATTACACCACCAAACTAATTGTTATATACAATACACTAGGGATTGTGATTAAAATTGGGCCTGAACAACATCGAAACGTAAAAAGGTCGTATTTTTCTAAAGAAATTGCAGGCATCATAAAGTCATACATATGTCATGATGCCACTGCCATTCGAACTGCATGTGTTATTCTTCCATTGTAGCGCTGGTATTTCTTGAACATTTCCAAGCTTTTTCAACTGAAAAATTTTTAAAAAGCACTTGCCGGTATATGTAATTAAAGATAGGTATTATAAATCTGTTTTCTGTAGTGTTAATTATAACACGGTAACAATTCAGTTATTGGTAAATTAGTGTTAAAGTGAGAAGTATTTGGTTCAACACTTCATACAATTTTACGTTAAAAATATACAGTATACCTGTGCTGTGTATACTTTACTCATCAAAATAGCCAATTTTTTTCCATAACTTTTTCAGATGTCATTTTCTCATAAAGTCGCAGGTTTTTGAATGAATTGCCAACTTTATTGAGATCACCGCTGTATTTATATAGATGCTGGAAATCTTCCTACCCAGTTATCTACAGAGCTTTTAACAACTTGTATATGGATTTAAATAATTTTTACAGAAATATAGAATTAATATAAATACAGCGGTGATCTCAAGAAAAAAAGTCTTTAAAGCCCAAAACCAGAAAAGATGAATTTGGACTGTAGCAGAATAGAATATTTTAAAAATGTATTTATTTTTCTTGTTCTTGTTAACATTTTTAATATGATTAAAACTGAGATTAAGTTCCCAGCTTTAGTTTCATTAGGACAAAAAAAACTGTGAATTTAAGGTTTTAGCAATTGACTGTACTGTTAGTGGAAATACAAAAAACTAAATACGTCAGGGAACAAGTAAACACAAAGTTAATGCATTCAAACTTATTTCAGAAAGAATATTAACTGTAGCACTGCAGTGTTTCTGAGAACAAAGTGGCGTTAACGGGAAAAAAAAAAACACATTTACTGAAAACGCATTCCAAAGAACACAGCAAGACGCACTTTAACAACGAACACATTGCAGCTTTCTCAAGATTGATTTCACACTTTTCTGACAATACCACCTCAACTGTTAACACAAGTCTCAGAATTGCAACCTCACTGAGCAAAACCTTTCAGTTCACAGAGATAACCAAAACGCTGGTAACAAAAGCATATCCATATTTGTCTAAATGTGAATGTTATCAAAATAACAGTGACATTGCACATGTAGATAGGCTTAAACAAACAATTCACACTATGTGAATGAATGTATAACACTCCTTTCATGAAATCTGTGGTGTAGTAGTAAACCTGCATATCAGCAAGAGAAACAGAGATTTTGTTCCATTTCTGCCTGCCCCTAAGACCATAAAATTGTCAGGTTTCCCTCACAAAATAACATAAAAAATCTTAAAGGGCAAATTAGTTCCTAACATGCAGCACCCCATTCATCTGCCTGTCTCATTTATCTGTTCTGAATAAATAAATACACAGCGCGGTGTCTTCCCTGACTTATGTCTCGCATGAAGAAATAAGGATTTCACCATTTTTTAAATTCATATCAGTGCTCCAAGATACGAGTTTTGGGCTATCACGGGTGATGATTTGGGTGCCATGGATATTTAAAGGATGAACCAGGCACCAGAGTTTAACCCTTTACTTTTTAAAGAGACAAAGAGACCAATGTTACCCAAACAAAACATAACTAAGAACTAACTTGAGCAGAAACCGAAAAAGAAGATAATAAAACCATAAAGAAAAGACATATTGACAGTGCTAACAGTGGGAAATTGATGAGCATTCTTCATTTGCAGGAGTTTGTGTTTCAAGAAATAGGATCACCTCTCACACAAAAAGGCAAACCAGCTTTTTAATTAGTCATTTAACAGACACTTTTATCCAAAGCAGCTTACAACATTTCATATGCATGTTACAATGAGCTAGCGCTGGGTGTCTTGCTCAAAGACGCACCTGGTGACTGGGCTGAGCTTCAAACTGGGAGACTTCCACACCTCAGTCTGATGTTCTACCCATTGAGCCACCTGGCCACCCATCTGCCTTCGGTTCAAATGTCCTGTGAAGTGGCTTAAGACAAAACTTGTGGAAGGCACTATATAAAATAAGTCGAACTAAACTGAATCGTTAATTTACTGTCCATGCTTTCCACTTAGCTGTTTAGTGCTGGCATTTTGGCAGCACAGTGATGTGGTGGTTAGCATTGTCACCTTGTGCCTCCAGGCCTGGGGTTCATTTCCCTGGGCTTGGTGGGTTTTCTCTGGGTTTTCCTTTTTCCTCCCAGAGTCCAAAGACATGCAGATTAGGTTGATTAGCGTCTCTGAAATTGCTTGTGTGTATGCTCTGTGGTGGGTCGGTGCCTGGCCCTGGGTGTCCCCTGCCCTGCACCTTGTGTCTCCTGGGTTGGGCTCCAGGCTTCCCGTGACCCTTAATAGGATAAGTGGTATGGAAAATGAATGAATGTTGGAATTTTCACATTTTATGCATATCAATCATGAGGTATGATTTGGTTATTGAAATAGTAGTGGAACAACTTGTCATATCTGCTAACATATACATATTGCATTACACTCCCCTACCTTCCTTTTAGGAACTAGCATTACAAAATGAAATTGTTACATATGGCATGAAAGCTATTTTGTATCTTAACAAAAGCATATGTCATAAGAGCATATGTATAGTTATCTTTTGTAAATATGGCAGACAAATTCCTGCTAATGAAAATTGCCACAGTTCTCTGGTTTAACATCATTTAACTGTTGATTCTTTTGCTAGACAACTGTCAAAATTTTGCCCACATTTTGGCTGCCAGAGCTGTAACAATCAATACCAAGAAGATTGATTGGTGTTCTAGGTCTAGTACAGTACAGCCAATGTGGTCTAGGCTGTTAGTTTTATGTGCACTCCCTTTTTGCAGAAAACCATGGCAAGTAAAGGTAAGCAGCTATATGTCCATTTAATCTGTTTGTTACAGTTTGCATAGGCTTTCCTATTAAATAGCATAGACTTCCTGTGACCTTTTTAAACGAATCTTTCTATCTCAAATTGGTCATAAGCAGGTTTGTTTTGTTCAACTTGATAAGCCTTGCAAAATTGCCAGGAGTAACAAAGGGTACAAATCTTCTTAATGGAAGACATTTTCCTGATGACAGGCACACAAAGAGAAAGGTGCTCCAGAAAACTAAAAGCTCTTTTATTTTTTCCCAGAGCTGTGTGTGCGATTCAGGATTAGTTTTAGATTAGATTAAACTGATGAGCTTCTGTTCTTACAGGCGGTTAGTAGCACTGTGTCTTTGCTTTTATGAAACAGTCACTCAGGAGGGAATGGCTGAACTGTAATCTTCGTCTAAAAGTTCACATTTGCTCTGACAAATGCTGGCTCATTACTTAGTGGTGGGACAGACCATTACTTATTGTCTGGCTTCTGTTTGTAAACTCCTACTAGTTCAACTGCAGAGCACGGATGTATTTCCACTGGAGTGCAAGTGGATTATCTAGTATGAAAAGAGGTCCACAGAGGTGTTTTTTTATTATGCTTTAATGTACTCTTTGCTTAGGTACGAGTGGAATCACTGTATTCCGATTTCTCTTGGGTTCACAGCGTACCATCAGGGCCTGAGTATTAATTCCAGTTATCTTTTAAAAAGTGCTTAAACAAATATGTATCTCCATTAAGAGTCATGTTGACTTACCCTGCAAGACAATGGCCTTGCCATAGATTTATTGGTAATATCTCTGAATGACCTACTGTACATGTTATAAAACCTGCTAGGTTCACAAACTAATTCAGTCAACTGCTTATTTGTTTTCCTTCTGCATACAAAAATGGAGAAAAACGTGTGTAAGATTAGCCATATATAAATATATGACTAAAGCCAATGTGATTTGATGCGTGCGTAGTCTACCATTGTGTGCATGACAGATTATTATGGTTACTTCCATGTGGTATCATGAAGGACAATAGGGTGTCACTGTTTGCAACTGTGTAACATGCATGTGTCCCACATCAACGGGGGAGGGGGGCACTCAGCCCAGGATTTATGTGGATGTGTGTGACTTTGTCTATCTAGATGGGTCTGTATGATTCAATACATCTCTGATGATAAAGTCTTCACACCACATTATGATCATAGAGAATCCTTATAATTCCAGACAGCCATTACATGATCTTCAGAAATTGTTTCTTCTTATTATTATTATTATTATTATTTTATCTTAAACTTCTGATTAAGTGTTATTGACTTTATAAGCAGGAGCTTATGATAAAATGGATTTCTTGACACAAAAAAAACTAAAGGCTATTTTAAGGTCCTTGACAAGACACATAATGATAATGAAGGTGTCGGTTTCCAATTATTTAAATAGCATCTTATTAAATAGCATCTTATTAAGTGGTACTTTTTAAGTACTACTTTCTTTTTCCACTTTGGCAGCATGTGAAGTAATGTGTTTTTTTTTTTCTACAAGTTTGTGTTTTGTCCATAGATGGAGAAGTGGCTCCACACAGGTCTAAAAAATAAATGGTTGCAGCAGTGTGCATGACATCGGTGCGGCTGACCGACAACCTGTGGCAGACATAAAGTGCTGGATGGGGGTCAGAAGTGAAGATGAGCTGCAGGGGACAGACCCCCTGCCATTAAACATATAAACAACAGCAGAGAGCAAAACTTTCCATTTTAACTGTGCAACACCCAGCCAAAATCAAGCATTAAAGTGCAAGAATTTTAATTACTTTTAATGGACAATGAAAGCCTGACTACTGGTCACGAACCCCAGTATCACTTGTAAAAAACATCTGATCTGTTGATGAACTGCCGTAAAATAAGCAACACCGCCTAAGAAACTATTACGGTGACATTGTAATACAGCACACCTTTTTTACAGGTGGTTTAACACGTCTCAGTGCCACCTGTGGAATGTTTAATTACACTGCAAATATACACCGTAGTTTAAAAGTTTAAACCCACAGAAGCTTAAAAAAAGACAAAAGATACAGAAGAAGCTTCTTTACTCAAATTCAGGCTTCATCTTATTTGAATTTGCATCTTATTTCATCTTGTGTTTGTGCAGCTTTTGTGTCGCTAACTTTAGCATGGAATTCTCTACAAGGTCAGAGCAAAAACCAATTCCAGAAAGACATATTATTAAAACAGTACAATAAAAGAACAGAACTGAGAACACGGCTGCTTTGCTAAGCTGCCTTGTGATTACATACATAAAACTGAAGAATTATGATGTGAACAAAATGTATTGTCTGACATTTAATATATTGTGAATCCTTAACAGCTATAATAGCTGCTGAGCAGCAATTTAAAATTTATAAATTACCAACAATATTGTATTATCATCACCTTCATGAAGGCGCTTTTCCTTTTTTTGGGTTATACATTCAGAATGTAATAATTAATGTCCCGAATTATGTTAATGAATAGGCTACTGCATTATTCTGGAGTCAGTTGATATGGATTTATATATTATCACCGCATCCTTTTGATGGGTGTAATTAGAGTTGAAAATGGCGGCCCATTGAAATTCCTGGACACAGAGAGTAAGCGGAGAAAATGTGTCTATGGGGATGTGTCAAGCAGAATGGGCAGTATTAGAACCAATACAGTGATAGGGATAAATTATTTATCCACTCCCATTTTCAGAGTCTCTTGCCCAAGGAGGCCAGACTGATGTGTGTGAATGCAAGAGGTACCCAGACAAGCAAGCGCCAGGCTGAGTCTGCAGTTTTTTCCATTAGACATGTGCTGATACAAATTACAGGCGTACACGACGTTCTGCATAAAGTGCTCCCACAATGTGCAGTTTGTACCTGCGTGTTCGACCGGAGCAGAATTAGGAGGCAGCGGGGCGAGTGATTTTAATCTGGGACTAAATATCCAGCAGTGGATTAGTCTCAGACGCTTTCATACCTCCAGCTTGCTTCATGAAATATGGATAAGACCAAGAGGATTATGGGGAAAAAAATGAAGGCATTTTCCAAAACCTTTCCTGCGTGCAAGTGAGATGAAAAGTTTCACAGATAATGGGCAGCTGGAGGATTGCATATTGCTTTGCATTTCAGATGCGTTGCGTTGCGTCGCCCTGCTCAGGCGCAAGATTAATTAAAAGACCCCCCCCAGAAAAGGTACCCTTTAAAGGAGATAGTTGTGCTTCCGAAAAAGTCTTGTTTCTTGATGCTCTTCTGCTGGCATTAAGCTTTGCAGAAACTGTGTGTGTGTGTGTGTGTGTGTGTGTGTGTGTGTGTGTGTGTGTGTGTGTGTGTGTGTGTGTGTGTGTGT
>JABJVR010000150.1:0-21808 GCA_025773905.1 Chitala chitala | reverse complement strand
CCCCCCCCCCCCCCCCCGCCCACCCCCCCCCCCGCCCCCGGCGCGGCCCGCTGCTGTGAAAGACAGGGTTGCACGAGAAAGCAAAGGTAGTGATACAAACTAGAGGGACCAAGATGGAACCACAGACAGAGGAAGAGGGTAAAGAGGAAGGCAGGAGAGCAACAAAAAGGCACATGGGGTGGGGGGGTGTTGCAAAGCCCTGAAGGACACGATGTCACCTTTACTCCAAATGGAATGCTCCAAGAATACAGCATATCACAGGAGCCCGAGAGAATCAGCATCGACAAAGAAGACATGATGAAGAGGGAAGAAAAGCAGAGCTGTGGAGCAGCTGCTTCTCAGCGCCCTTTCCACCGCAAAAACAATCCCAATCACAGAGCCCCAATGAGGGGAAAAGTGCCACCTTACCATCCAGGCCAAAGCGAACGCACGCCTGACCTCCCTTCCCACCAATGCTGTGGGTACAGCTGAACCTTCACTCAGTGCGCGGGCCTGTAATTGCCGTAACCTGGCGAACCCGAAAGCATGGTGCTCGCAGGCCAAGTCTGCCGGAGTGCAAAACAGGCAATTAGCTCCTGTCAACATTTTCACTGAATTAATATTCTCATTTTATACCTGTCTGTCACTTGCACCACATAAAACAATGCTGTTCACAAGATGTAAAAGGAATTATGGGAAACATCAACTGTCCGTTGCAGGAACTGCGACGGTGTCCATTTCTCTTACACGTCACATTTGCTTCCCCACTCAGCTTTTTTATCCTCCCCTCACCAGCGTCCTGACAAACATCCAGTCCAATCTAGAGCTACAGCTTGGTATAGATGGAGCCCACCGCTCTCCTAGGACCTTTCTCTTCAGAGATCTGAGCAGTTAACCCCATGCTACACAGGATATTGAGGGCTGGCTTATTGGCCTGGCTGGACAGGGCTTTTACATGGTTTTTTTCCTATCATAAATGGGCACGGTGGACTGAGGTCTAGGATACAGTGGGTCTTGCTATAATGGCCTCCTATTTTCTTGGGAAGCAGAAGGTTGTGTGCCAACATACCCGATGCATTACGTGTCTAGTGCGCTAAGCGCAGAGCGAGGAACCAGCCGCCACAGCGCTGTTACAAACCACTGAAAGCAAAACATAAACACATTCCACATCCTGAAGCCTTGCCCTGCTTCAGAACTGAGCATGAGAGCAATGAGTTTTTTCTTTCTCTGTTGCTCTTATGTTTCTCCTTCCTCTTTCTCTCTCTCGCACTCTCTCATTCTCTTATCTAATTTCACAAAGCACTAATAATCACAGCTGCAGTCTGAGGGAGACGGGCTTGCCTGTTTGGCCGGACGCTACACCCCTTGGGTGTTTCAGTGCTTCCTGGTTTCTGCGAGTACTTTCTGGCTCATATCTTTGTGCGCCTCCTCCCCAACAAACACACACACACACACACACACACACACACTTAGATGCTAAATATTTGCTTTGTTCCTAGACTCAGCATATAATTGGACCTAGTAGGCCAAAACAGCCCAGTAGACCTATGTAAGGTAGCAGGGCAGTTTTAACACCTTGCTGAAACGTTCAACAAGATACCACTGTAGAATACCGCAGTGTACCGTTCAGCAGAGAAATATAATTTTGAAACGTTGCCGAGCTATTTTACGATAACAACGGGGACAGACTGTTTCTAATGTTGCCGAAACGTTGTGCCAACGCTAAAGATGCCCTCCTTCAAAGCACTCGTACGACAGCAGCTGTGCGTGACGGTCGAGAGCTGCTAAAACCTTGTGCCGACATTATACAGGGTGACGCTAAGCACAAGGTGCAAACGTGCCCACTGAGGGTTTTCACAGAACACATTATTGCAGGTCAAGCTCTGACCCAGATCATCGAGCAGCTAATTTTGCACAGAGTCTCGGAAGACCGGGGAGAACAAGCTAATCAAGGCGGTAAAAATAAGAACAAGGCTGTGTCCTCATTGATTGAAAGTTCTCCTGTACAGCAAGAACAATGGCTTGTAATAGTACAAAGGTGCTTTTTTCGAACGTAGTTCCCAGCTGGGATTGTTGCCAAATTCTGCTCCTCGCCTGCCCACGAGGGACTGACAGTAGATTTGATAGCTTTGAACTCTCTGAACGTTAGACAGTTTTAGACAACACTGTTTATTTCAGGAATGAAATACTGTGTATCTACCGGTCAGCCAAGAACAGGCCCACTGATCAAACTCAGGCACCGAGTGGTGGTAGTTGGTAAAGTAAATTACAGGGGAGTTAATAGCACACTGTTTGACAAGGAATGCCCTACAGTTACAGTTGTCTTGTGGAAAAAAAAGCTTTTATGATTTTCTGAGAGCCAGAAAGGCAACACGTAAAAATCAGAGTCGTGCTTGTGTGACCTTCTGGAATATTCTACGAGAGCCATTGCTAAAGTCTAGCAATATAGGAAACCATCCCCTTATCCATTATGGGAAGGATGATGGGCAGCAGTGTGAAGGAGCCAGGGTGAAGTAACTGGCACCACGTGCTATTTATCGGCAGCAAATATCTTTCAATAGGACTATTTCCATAGTGACGTTTGTTGGAAATTATTCAGTATTGATTCAAAGAATCTGCAAAGTCACCCCACTCAAGCGTACACAAAGAAAGTCCTCAGTAGAACTTTGGCCCATAACCTTTTTTGGTTACAAGCACAGGTCCTCAGATATTACACTACCTGCTGCTCTTTCTTGACTTTTTACCACTCAGTTCTGCAGAAAAATGGGTCTCGCAGAGAAAGGAGGCCGAAATTCAGCCCAGCCTGCATGCCCAGCGTAATAACCAACACAGCCCGTGCAGAGCAATGCCCCCCAGGGATCCCTTAAGAGCAGAATTTTAAAAACAAATGACCTTCACATAGTTAGAAAGGAACAACTTCCTGTGCAGTAAGCTGGCGGACTGGTGGTTCTCCATAGACCATATTGGTAGCGTGCAACAAAAATAACATGGATGCATGAAAATGCAACACACACTTCCCCACTCAGACTGCAAGAGCTGCATTCAAGAGTCTTTTTCGACGTTCTGAACGTTTGATTATATCGGAGAGAAACCAACCCAGAAGACGGCAGGAAGATTCACTCCGTGCGTTGCACGCCCACTCTCCACGCCTGGTCCTGCCTGCCGTGTTTAGGAAAACAAAAAACCATTAGCAATTCCTGAGATCTAAACACGGAGTGGTGCAGCCATCGCTGGAGGGGGTTCATCTTCACATCTACACAGAAGTCAACAGAAGACAGATATAACAAGGCCACAGTGCTGTTAGTGCAATTACACTCATCTTACACAAACTGTATTTTCCACAAAAACTGTGGAAGATGCAGTAAAATGTTCCACTGCCCAGCGATAAAATCCTCACTGCTTCTCCTCCTTGCCTTTGGCCGCATAACATCACCAAAGCCAATTAAACAGTTTTATCGTGGCAGCTTTGTCATGTACAAAGCTGTTTTGCAGCTCATTTTCCAACCAAATGCCTGTTAAACACAGAGCCTTATACATCTGATCTCTAAACCAAAGGTGGGTACTTTATCCTTAAGTAATTAAAGTAGAGGGCTTTGTCCAAAGAAACAACAAGAGGCCACAAGCCCAATTTCAGGAGCAGCGCATTAGCCGCTGATCAAAGCGTTGCCGGTAATGAAACAGAACTGTAGCTAGGGAGCAGCGGGCCCTCTTTTATTGATGACAGAGAAGTCCGAATCACAAATCTGTAAAACAAGCATGTGAATCCAGGCGATGGGTGGATGGTCTGGGAAAGGCAGTCTGAGACAAGGACGACCCGAGGGAGGTCGAAGGCAGGAGAGGTAGTCGGGACAGGAAACAACAGGAGCGAATAAATAACGCTCACTAGGCATCATGAATGAGTGGCAATACTTCGCAATGGGAAAGTTGTGCAGAGAAGTTTAAATGGTAGCATGGTAACAGATAACAGGTATGGGTAACGTCCATGTGTGGGAGTGTAGGCGTGGCTGGATGGGGCGTTTGAGTGCACCCCGATCGAAGCAGTCAAATCGAGTGCGAAGGAAACTGTCAGCCGAAGTCAGCTGAAGTACCTTCATGGAACTGTTAACGCAATTACGTTGGAGTTGAGTTAATTAAATAACACTGTACCTTGATGCTGCAGAAGAAACAGCAGCATGGGCACGTAGCATGCTCCCTCAAGACACGCAACCAAATTTGTTAGTTATTTCTTTGTGACACACAATTTTAAATGGCAGAAGTTTTTTTTTTGAGATCAGATTTCCAGTGGGCCCCATCAAATACAAAGCCTCTGAAAAAACCTGTATCAGCCTCGATTACAGTGCTGTGACATGGAAGAGAAGCATGCTGGGTACCTTGGCTGCAAACTCCTACAGTGTACACCTGACGCCGCACTCTCTCCTTGATTTTCATTAACGAATTACCGCTTTCCCTCACAGACCGCTCTGCACTGTCCTCATTTTAGCAAGACGTTCCTCTAATGGAAGGGTGGGCAGTTTGGTCCTTTAGGACCAGAACACCCACCTGTTCCAAACTTTACTGCCAATCAGTAATTTACTCACCTCTGCAATGGCAGCAGTAATGTCACCTGAAACCCAAATGGAGCAAACGAGGTAAAGAGGAAATCAGCAGACCGAAGAACCGTTACTGGAGTTCTCCCATCACGTTAGAAAGCAAAGCAGACATTTTGATTACTTTGCTTAAGGGTGTTCGGTAAAAACATGTACACACACAATATGGACAAGAACACGCTGCTAGCTTGTTTGATGCTAGTTCACCTTAAATGTCGCAGTTTGTCGTAGAGGCTCTGTACATGTGAACCTGTGATCATGGCAAAAAGGCGACAAAACTGGCGCAACTGTACAACAATGATCACGCAATTCACTATCATGGGCAGGCTTAACAGTTGATTGTTCATTCATTTTGAAACTGCTTATTCTGGTCTGGGCCATGGATGGGGCTCTGCTTTGGGCTACACAAGTCAACCCAGGCAAAGCAGGGTACTTCCTGAGCAGAAGACCAATCCATCACTGATCACATGCGTATACGCATACACATGCACACACACACATACACACACAGGAGGAAACTCACACATGCACAGAGAGAGAAAATGGAAACTCCGCAAACAGAGAACCGAGAGCCAATATTAAAACTTTGACCCTGGAGGTACGATGCAGAAACATTACTCTCATAAGAAAAAAAATGTTAAAATCAGACAAGCCAGGACATATTCTCTTCTGAAATCTTTCACTGCAATTTAAATTTTATGTGCAGAAAAAAACATGACAAGTCACTCAAGGCTGGCTCTACCACTAGGGCGAGTTGTGTGCACACTTAGGAACCTGCATGCTAATGGGCTCATATGCAACATAAAACCACAATCATTTTAAAGCTTGCGAAGGCAGTTAAAGGCATAATATTTAGAGAGAGGGGCCTGCAAGCCATAAGACCCAGGGGCCCACTGGGGTTTTACTCCAAGCCTGACACCACTTTCACTGGGGAAAAAATGTATACTAAAGGAATTCACAAGCAAGAGAGAACATTCTTATTATGCAGTGGTGTAATGTAACAAAGTATTTCTGGGGGGGTATCTACTTTACTTAAGTTTTAAAATTTCTGTTGACTTTAACTTTTACTCCACTACTTTTCTTAAATAAAATGCATACTTTTTACTCCAATACATTTTCACTTTATTTTTCGTTACTTACTCAAAAATAAAAAAAACAGGCTCCCAAAGTTTTGGTTTTCAGTCTGTAAGCTCAGGCAGGTCAAAAAAGTAGCAGAAAGAGGCTGTCGTGGAAGCAGCAGTGATCCTCCTCTAGCAGCAGTGATGCTGCCCCAACGCCTGCTACGTCTGCTGGCGTAACTTTTCCAACGACACCTGCTGCTTTAAACGAGTCAGGCCACCCGTCGCCGTATCGCCGAGGATTTGTCATATCAAATAAAATGCTTCCTGTGCTTGCCAAAAAGCACTAAAAATCTGGCATTGAAAAACTCCCTGTTGAACCTCAAGAAACACGCTTTTTTTTATAAGTTGGAAAAGAAGACACTATAAAATTAAAATTTGGAATTCTTCAAATTCTGACTGCTTTTTTAACAAGATACTTTTACTTTCAATACTTAAGTACACTTAGACACTACTTTTGATACGTATGTACAGTTAACATACTTTCACTTAGTAATATTAAAATAGGTGACTTTAACTTTTACTTAAGTAATTTTATAGTAAAATACCTTAACTTTTACTTGAGTGTGGATTTCAGGTACTTTACACAGCACTGTTATAATGTAAGAGTAACATTTCTCTTGCCAACAGGGTATTGCTATGCATGTTAAATCCCTTACTTCATCAGCCCTGCTGTATGAGCAAGAATTCAAGTATTAACAAAATAAAGTAGTTATTTATGTAGCCACGTAGCTTAAACTGAACACAGCTTATTGTTAACGTTAAGTCTGACGTCAGAACACAAAACAAGACGGTGACTCCTAACATCCATCCTGGGCTGACACCTGGAACAGTATGATCTCAGTGTTGGACCACCTCTTTCACTCACCCGGTTCCAACCTTGACCCAGCCAACGGCGCAGTGAAGATCAACACAATGATCAGTATTCAAAGAGTTGCTTATGGAGAGTAAAATAAAACGCTACCGATCATTCCTAATTTCGCAGTTTTTTTTTATTTTATTTCCTAAAGTATTCATTGATTTTTCCCAGAATAGATTTAGATGCAGCAGTTTTTCACTTCGGAACGATGACAGCCGGTTTACATTTCTATCTCCCTCTGCAGCTTGGGAAATGTAATTCTGCTGATGAAGTTATATCCATTTATGTAAGAGGGCAGTTTTCCAAGGCATTCTGGGAAGGAGGACATGGAGGGAAGGGGGGGCATAAGAACAGAGACGCACATAAATCACATCATACGCTACTTTTGTCACTCTGCAATCCATTAGCAACATGGTCCAGGACACGCTGTGAATCACCTGCAGATATGCAAATGGAGATGTCACAGAAAAAAGCCACAAGTAAACTGAGAAACGGTGACGAACGGTGATGTGTTTTCCACCCTGAAATCAAGCCAGACTCAAATCCCCTCAACCCAACAACATTCTGGACAAATGTGGTAAGTTTCCACACATTCAGTCAGTGGTATGGGCATCTTGTATGTTGGTATCTATGAGCTTGAGACTCACCTGTGATTTCTCACATTAAATAGTTTTATTAAATGTTTTTTTTTTTTTTATCAAAGTTAACCCCCCTCTACAGAAAGGCAGATAATCTTTACTAAATGTAGAATAGCTCCTCTTGCTCCCTGTCCTCCACTTCCCAGACTGCTACAAACACACTTCCTTCCCACCTTCTCTCCAGTCTGCTCATTTGGGGTGACACTCCTTTTTGGTGTACCCCAGTCACTGTATGTAAGAAAATTTCCATCTTCAGCTGCCCGGGGGTGGAGCTGGGGAGGGCGGGTCGATGCACCCAGTACCAAACACTTTTCACTACAACCTGAAGAGTCGTGTCTACAAACAGCCCCCGGTACCTGCTTGCTCTTGCATCACAGGTATCCACTTTACTTGACAAAAATCTTAACAATTTCCCAGATAAGGGCGACTTTGTTTTACCCATAGTTCATCTCAGCTGCCACACGCCGACGTCCTGATGACTGTACGTAACACGCATCTTCCTTATCAGAGCCAGACACGTATAGCTCCTGTCATTGTAATGAATGCCAAGCGTGCACGGGTAACGCAAATTGTTTTTGTGACGTCAGCGAGCCTGATCATCACACACTTGGGTTAGAGCTGGGGCAGGGATGCCTCCCTAGCCAGGAAAATCGTGAATCACCTGGTTGGAAAGAAAAAAAAAACATTGTCTGGAGTCGATCCACACCCGCTCAAGGTGTGACTGCTTTCGGCTCTTGATCACCGTGTTTCCTCCTAACCTCCGCCGGCAAGTCCTCACAATGCTGTTCTGCTCACGCACACGCACGCGCGATCGTAAACACAAAGCCTTGTGCACGCTGTGCAAACACCTGAGCAGACGCAAAAAGATAAGTGTGAAAAGAACAGCAGGTGTGAGCACACGTGCGCACAGAGAAAGAGAAATAAAAGTGAGACAAAGGTGGATTTAAAAAAAAAAAAAAAAGACTGAGGGTATGCAAAACATTCCCCTTCCCTGCTATGAAGGTACAGCCGTTAGACATCTTATAATATGCATCATGTTTTATTCACGTTGACACATTGCCATGGAGACTTGACTCACTGCCACCCCTGTACTTGGAGAATAGTTAAAAAAAAAAAAAAACCACACCTGTACCCAGGTACTTCAATGCCATCTGATCTGCAGCCAGTCCACTGGCAGCATTGCAAAAAACAAACACTGGAGTCCACTGTACTCAGGTCAGTACATTTATTACATCAAGCCAAATGCTTCTGAGTTTAATTTGTATTATAAATTGACTTTTCGCCCCATGAGAACTTACATCTATCTCACTGCTGTTTTATTTAAGCTTTAAGGCAGCCGATATATATTTATTTATTAGGCTTGACCACACAAAACAGCACAGCTCAGCCAACATGCTACCATACTGTCGCAGTGTTAAACACCTGTGTACAGGTGTCACGGTCTTGTCTCTTGTGTTAAGATGCTATATCACCCTAACTTGTACTAGGCCTTTTGTGTGATGTCACCAGCTGTGCTCTGAAACATGGCCGGATTATCTCTTGGATATTCAAGCATGGATTAAAACAGATAATGCATTTCTTGCACAGTATGTGCAAGCACATGAAGAGCAGAGCAGTCCAGACATGGTTCTTTCCGGCAGTAAGCGCGCCACCGAATTTAGCTGCTTGTGTAGCATGACGCGGCTCAGGCATCATTTCTAGACGTGGTGGAGCGTACTAACATCTATTCGGTTTTTTTGAAGGATGCATGGTTTCATGTTTATAATGACTTTGCAGAAGCTGGTCAGCTGTGGTTGAGCCTTCATTGGTGGATTCACAGCACAGAATTTCACTTATAGTCAGAGCAGTGCTGACGCCTTTTCACACTTCTATTTGTAAAACATTTCTAGGAATTACAATTTACATGTACACACACACAAACACACACTCACTAAACAAATAAACAGAACAAATCAACTGTAGCCTTCCATTTAAAGCATCAGACAGATGACACTCGGCCTGATATCGTAATCCCCTTCTGTGCTCGCGGTTTTTCAATGGCAGGTAAGATGTGAATGAGGGGTCCAGATGGAGAGAGAATTACGATCAACAAGAAAGGGGGAACGACTCTTCACGGACGTGAGCTGCGCGCCCACAATCTGCCGGTGAGATTTAGCAGCTTTTGTGGTGCTCTAATTACAATATTCTGGTAAGCCCAGGTCTAACTGAGAGTATTCAGTTCATTTGGTTACTTTAATGAGCTGTTAGGTTGACACATTCCTTTGAAGTCTATCCGCTCCTGCACATTGTGGCCACACGGGTGATCGATAAGAGATAAGACAACATCATCACCTTCTTTTCCGGCATCACACCCACGCGTTGCTATCACCGTTTCTCTGTAGGCTTTTAACTGCATATTAAGTGAGTCCAGCAACGACATCTTAAACGATGAAAGATTAATGGTGGTCCGTGTCGGCCGCGTACCCTTAGACTTGAAAGTGAAGCAGAAGAATGGTAGTTCAGGGGCTAGTTAAAATCTGCCTCCTCTTCTCACCATGGTCTAACCATGCAAGTCCTCTCTGTAAAAGGCCTGGGCCAGATGAACTTGTTAGCACATTACAGTGCTAAAGCACCCCCTCCCCCCTAACCTCCTGTGGTCCACTCAAATTCGATATCACCCCCCATCAGCAACCATCACTCTTGTGTTAGGGCTGCCATGCGCCAGCTACAGCTGCTGACCCACATTAACACCAGGTGTTCAGTGGTCTCCAAACATAAGCACTCTGCGTTTAAAACTACATTATTAACTGCATTACCAGCTCAGCTGGGGAAACACTCCTGTCTGATGGATAATATGCGCCTTTTCCAGCCTTAGACCCACAGCACTTGTACATGCTACTAGTTGGTGTATCTCAAGAGGTCATTTCCTTTAACAATCACAACAATCTCCTGGCATTGGTTGGACAAGGGACACTGAGGGTGCTGTGTGCTAAGGGACAGATGGATAGAGTGTATGTTCATCCGTTTACACCTCAAATCAACTTCAAGACTTGTATACAGTGTTCCTGATGTATAAAATACATGTTCCGTAGCCCATTACGTAAACTGGTTTTTTGCGAATGTCGGAAGTTCATACGTAACTGAAAAAACATCTTCGTCCGCTATTATACCTTTATAATTTTAATTTTCACCTCTACATCAGTCACAAGTCTGTGAGTTGCCCCTTTTTTCCATCATTTGCATGTTTACCACCAGCCATGGTGCCAAATATGAAACTATGAAATATATGTAATATTTGTACGAGTGCAAAAAAATTCTTGCAAAAGTACGGACTTGTGTATGTCGGAGATACGGATCTAGAGCAGTATCTGTATTAACAAATAAGTGTCAGATTCTATTAGGTACTGCAACCTATTACGTGAACCTGAAGTTATTTATTTGCGTGCGACTCCTTCCTTCACTGAAAAACCTGTGAACTTTGCGCAGGGCCGCACAACGCAGCCCTTCGCGGCTTAAGATTTCCGGTTTCACAAATCCCATGAGGGCGTGAGCTTTGTCCGGCATCTTACCTGTAACAACATAGCTGTGTGCAAACAGCATCGCACCGATCTCACGGAGAGGCTTATACTGCAAACACTCGACAGTTTACTCAGCTGCAAGCGGAACTGCCCCTAGCCTGTGTAGCACGGACAGCAATTCCGCTGTGACAGTAATACATGGTAATTCGATTACAAACATTTCAGGCAATGCACTGTGCTCCTGCAAAAGCACCGAAAGTGAGTGCTGATGGGTGTGTCCGAATCTGCAAACTGGGAATGGACAATGCTTATCAGCCCCAAACACACACATCTCCTCCTGTGTTGTGAGCGCGCGTGCTTTTGTTTGACCATGAAGCCATCAAGAAAGCGATTTAAAAAAAACCCGCACCTTTCGTTTTAATCGGCCAATCACCTTAGAGCTATGCAAATTACAGCAAATCAGAGGCGTTACATTTTTTAATATAGTCATATCATGTTAACAGGGGTCTGGTGGACAGGAAAGTTCAATAATGAAGGCCTGTGAAAATCTCTGGCTCCACAAAACAGAAGCAGTCCCCCCAAGCAACATCCCACTCCTCCCTCTTTTGCAGATGGTAGTTAATTTTAATTACGAACTGTTGAGGTCAGGGAATGAAGGACTCATGTTTCCAGGTGGGCTAGCTGACTAGCTGCTTTCTAGCTGCTAGGCCTTTCACTCAAGGCCCATCTGGCAACGGGGGCCCAATCAGTTACAGGCGCCACTTAGGTCATGTGACGCTATAGCGTTCAAGTCTTGAGAGGCTGCTTAAAACCTAAAAATAACACTTGATGGAAAACCCCCCCCTGCCTCCTACCAACAAACTGTGATTTCCCAAGATAAGAAAACACTGGAAAACGTGCTAAAAACAAAAATTCACAGAATGAGCACTATTTATGAGAATTCTCCCATTTCTAAAGCTGATAACAGACTGTTTTCTCCAGGCGATACGCATGGTCCGCCCACCCGGCAGGTAAGCTGGACCAGCGCAAGTCCATCTTAGCATGACTTATGAGGACCTCCTGTCCCTCTTTCTACAGGTTAGCTTTCGATTGCACCTCAAGGTTTGGCTGCTGCTCTGCTCATCATGTGACTTCAGCTGAGAAGCTGATTGGTTCCCATGTGCAACACCAGTAGAGCTTCAACATTAGCTGTGCTCAAATCACAGCCTCCACTTATACCTACTGCCATATTCACTCACCCCTTAATGAGTCGACCTCCATTTCCTCAAAACGCGTCAACAGATACCTTCAAGGAACCTGCCTGTCCTCCTCCTGCGACCCGGGCAACGAGAGTGGCATGGCGTCGCCACATGTCATTGACTGTGTGACGTAATCATCCGACCTTACCCCCCACTCCCACTCTCCAGGACCAGTGATACAAAGCTACACACTCTGATTTGGTGTTTGGTCTTCCCACAGCCATCAGTCAAACCTCTGAAGAACACTTTGAAGAAACTTCAGGAGTTGTAGAATTTACATACAGCAGAGTTCCACATGATCATACTCGTTTTAAAAGGCTGACGTTTACGCACATTTTACAAGACGGAACCACTGACCTCGAAGCTCGTATTTCTGAGCGAATTTACACAAGGCACAGCAGCCTGGGGCGGCTCACTGTGTCTTGAACGTTCCCGCCGAGAACATTGCTAAACAACTGTTATCGACAAACTATTAGTTACAAGAGGCCAAATTAGATGGCAAAAAAAATAACCCCTATGATCAAGGCATTATTCCCATATAAGGCAAAAACATGCAGCAGGGCTCAAACAGAGAAGCTGGACTGTGCATAGTTGAAATGAAAAAAACAAGAAATCTGAGACTTATTTGAGCACTTCATGCATAGTATAAGGCAGTCCCATCTCTGGTGTCTGGCCAGATCTGACACAAAAATTTGAGCCCCCGTCTGGATGCCTAATGTGCGTTCCGTACAATTTCCCCTTACGCTAATATCGGTGGGCATCACTCTTAGTCAAGCTGCAGTGCAAAAACAAACGCTTTCTTCAAGTGCACCAGATTACATTTTAAACGCTTTTCTTGGGTGGAGCAGAACCTTCCAGGTTGTGCACTGTCACGATATCCACATTAGGCGAAACCCTCTCAGTCTTCATTTGCTCAGACATGCACTTTGTTCTTCCTGTCAGCATGAGAAACCTGTTCCACTTAATAATAAGATGAAATGGCACCTGGGCTCACAACCCACAGCGAGTCGGGTTATTTAACGTGCCTCCAAGTGAGAGCAATGGAAAATTTCTGCACCTTTTACACCTGCAACTTCCATTATAAGTGAAGTAAAAATACATTGGTTAGTCTTGCCTAATGACAAAATTCTTAGTTGTAAACTGTAACATCAGGGTTCAAATTGTTTTTTTTTTAACCATATATCATAATAGTCCATCATCTTCTATACTGCTTCATCCAGTTAAGGGTCACAGGGAAGCCTGGAGCCCATCCCAGAACACATAGGGCACAGGGCAGGGGATACCCAGGGCAGGGTGGTAACACACCACAGAGCACAAATACACACTACTAGAACCCAGAGAAAACCCTCCAAGCACAGGGAAAACATGCAAACTCCACGCGCACACACACACACACACACACACACACACACACACACACACAGGGAATCAAACCCCAGACCTGCAGGTACAAGACAAACATGCTTACCGCCACACCAGCGTGCCACCTATATCATAATGGTACCATATTGAGTTGTTGACAATATAAAACTGAAATTGAAAAGTATAAATAAGTGCTGATAAAGAAAAAAGCCACTTCAAAATCAAGTTTAGATTAAGCAGCGGCATTGATACTCAAAAAGTAAGCATGCAAAAAACACAAAAACAGATTAATTCTCTTAGTTTATATTTTTTACTAAATTCAGGTTACAAATGAACAATTTTAACCAGCATGCTTACAGAGGTTATCAATGTACCGTGTGGTGTGAGGATGTATGAATGTAATGCACATCGCCACAACAACAAGAGGAAGAGATGTTATTGCGGGATAACTTCATGGCGACATATAGTACCGTGCCATCATATGCCGATTTGGTATGGAAAAGCCTAACAAGAAGGGTGAGGCTCCACGTTGTGTAGTAAGGCACATCATGCTGAAAAGAGGAGTTATCATTTTAGCACAAGCACACACACATCCATGTTCTCCCATCATGCCTCTGAGAAGTAAAGCTGCCATCAGAAAAAAATGTATACAATTTTCAGGCAGTAAAATAAGTATGGCTGTCCTGAAAGGTATGGAGGCACCTGGAACCTACTTTATATTATCTCTCTTGTTGTATGTTAACATTTATGTTTAATGTCTTTGTTCTTTTGATGTGACATGTGAGAATGCAATATTAGACACTGTGCCTTTTTCATGTGGCACAGCACCAGGGAGCTGATTGGCATTCCTCCCCTCACTCTGCCATCTTTTCTTCTCCCCTCTCTCCATAAATGCTGGTCCCCAACGTGGAAGAAAATTAGAATCAACAACAAGGATGTGTCAGGGAGTAGCTCGAAGCCTGCTGCTTGTTAGTAGGAGGAAGTAAGGGGGTGGGGGGCACAGGGCCATTCATGCCATAGGTAGCAGGCCTTTGTGGTGTGACAGTGGAGGCCACCTCCAGGTAGAAGGGCAAACGAGATTCTTCTCACATCCCTTAGAAAGAATGAAAGCGGCTTAACAAGCAAGGGTCAGCTGTAGCTCTCGTTATGCAGACAGAACCCCCTGTACCATAAAGCATAAAAATGCAGACTTGGGATTGAAACTTGGTTAAGAGTGTAGTCAGCAGCTGCTGGTAGGCTGTTGCTGGTGGGATACTGCCAATAGGCTGCTGCTGGTAGGATACTGCTGGTAGGATACTGCAGGTAGGCTGCTGCTGGTAGGCTGCTGCTGGTAGGATACTGCTAGTAGGATACTGCAGGTAGGCTGCTGCTGGTAGGATACTGCTAGTAGGATACTGCAGGTAGACTGCTGCTGGTAGGTTGCTGCTGGTAGGCTGCTGCTGGTAGGATACTGCTAGTAGGATACTGCAGGTAGGCTGCTGCTGATAGGCTGCTGCTGGTAGGCTGCTGCTGGTAGGATACTGCTAGTAGGCTGCTGCTGGCAGCCTGCTGCTGGTAGGCTGCTGCTGACAGCCTGCTGCTGGTAGGATACTGCTGGTAGGATTCCCATCATTCAATCTCAAGCCATGCAGTTAAGTAAAATTCCAATGTGCATAAATCTTTCTGTACACAAGTGACAGCTAAAAAAAAATTTTTAATAATGAAAGGCTTACTCAATATCCTTCAGTAATAACTAGGAGACGTGGTGTACTCATTATAACAAGATATTTTTTGTTGAGCCAGTGACATTTAAAAACACACGAAAGCAAATATCATCCAAAAACCATAGAAAGAAAATACCATACTCCATTTTTACATCATTACTTGAAGTATAGTCCAGGCACTTGTATCATCATACAGTATCACCAATGCCCAAACTTGGAAAAATTAGGCCTACAGGAGGTTGGCATCAGATTACCAAGAGCATATACTTAATATTACAGAAATAGCGAGCTGGTGGCTCAGGGGGTAGAACATCAGAGTGGGATGAAGAAGTATCTTGGGTCGATGTCCAGCTGGCTAGATCAGCTGCCAGGTGTGTCCTTGAGCAAAACTCAAACGCTAGCTCCCCAGGCACCGTATGTGGCTGCCCACTGCTGCCCCAGGGAGATGAGTTAAATGCAAAGTATCACTGTAACACGTATGTGAAATGCTGTACGTCGCTTTGGATAAAAGCGTCTGCTAAACGAATAAATGTAAATTAGACTAAAATAGGCGCTGATATCAGCGAAGCTGTAATTCCATTGCAACGTTGCCCAACCAAAAACACATGAAAATCAGTGAACCAACAAGAGGCAGAGCACGAAACTGACCAATCTGAGACAGCCTTTACTCATCTCCTTACGTAACAACCAAACAGGCATCAGCGTGGCCTTGGTGTCGGAAGGTCAGGCGGCCGTAAGGTGACACCATGGTAGGTGACAGCAATAAAAAGTGACGGTGACAGTGACTGACGCCTCAGGCCCCAGATTGAGCAAGTACCTGTCAGAACTGCGTCCCCCAATTACAGTCCTTCATCTGTCAACCTTAAGGCCCAAAAAGCACCTCTGACACCTGGAAAGCAACCCTGGCTTCCATGTGCACAGATACAGACCAGTATACATGAAGTAAGGCATTGTTCAAAATATGCCTGCATGCACCAGAAAACCAATATGCCACATGTCAGAATCAAAGGGCAGGGTTCCAGTGCTTCTTTTTGGATGAGACTGAAAGCTAAATAATTAATGTCTGCATTCCAAAAACGCAGAGCACAAGAAATTACTTGAATAATTTTTATATTTCAAATGAAGATTGTATGTACATTAATATGTATTTGTCCATTCTATAGCCTAATTATGTAACATTGATATATTATGTAATACTACTCAATTTGTTGTATACATATGGGTGTACATAAATATATTTTTAAAAACAAAGAACCAAAGTTTCATTTCGTCCTGTAGCTATATTGTGTTTAAAAGTGTACGTAAACGTTCATAATGTTCTGACAGCTGTACAGTAATATATTTTTTTAATGTCAGACGTTCTAAACCAGTTTCTGAAAAGTCTATAAACCCATATATCATGGCACCGAAACAGACCATTAAGTACTTTAGGCAATGCCGTCAGCATCGACAAAATTAAGTTCCTTCATAAACAATAAGTAGCTTGGAGTTTTTTTTTTTTTTTTTTGTTTTTTTTTAACCAATAAAGGGATGCAACAGCGGCATGCAATAAGACTCTTCAAACACCAGCTCAATTCTCACAGTGGCTGCGAATGAAACCGTTATAATACTGTTTTCCCAAATACAAATTACATTCCTTGTTTTGTAAATGCGTGGAACATAGTCAATATTATGAATTTAAGCGATATGTTGAAATGCCGAAGCATTTCTGACAAATACACACAAGCCTTTGATAAACTACTAACCACATCAAATAGCAAAACGATTTCTTCTCGTCGTCTTGAATGCTGATGCGTGCCACGAACATCGGTCTCTTCGTCGTTTCGGTTATCGGTTTCAACAATAGTGTTGAGCTCATGAGGGGGGAACTGGGGATAGGAATTCGTCGCACATGCGTCTAGAGATGTTTTGTCCCATTATACATCAGCAATTATTTTCTGGTCCTCGCGCCGGATCGCAGAATGTCCCGGTTTATTTCGTCAGTGAAATAAAATGATTGCAAAATACATTATTATTTTGCAACACTCCGTACAATTCACATAATTCCTCGTATAATGCAATAAAAGCATACTTGCACACGAAGAACTAATGAAGGGGAAATACGATTGCATAATGATAGTCACGCAGCAATTCTATTCAGAACAATAACAATAAGCACATAATGCATCTGTCGTTACAGCGATACAGTTCTATATTATAATGCATTTGTTTAACCTGTGATTACACACACTTCGGTAACGGTTTAAAAAAAAAACACACAAAATACTAAGCAGCGCGAGTCCGCTGCACCCACGAAGGATGCAGCCGCCGACATTAACAATTGAAAATACATAAATATTTCAAACAGATTGATGACAACGATATCGCACGATTCATTCTTACCTTGTGCAACTAATCCGGCTCCCTCTCAGCGCGCAAGTGTGAGTGCGAGTGAGCGACTGGCAAAGTGCGGAGCCCTGCAAAAGATCCTTGTGTAGTGAGTGCCGCTCTACAGAACCATGTTACCATCTAATGCCCCGCGAGAGTTCGAACCCCGGCGCTACGTTCCACTGGGCTCAGAGTATCAATTTAGCAAGGTGAGCCGGGCGAACGGATTTAAGAGGGGAGGGTGTTGGTAGGATTACACGGCGCAAAGATGCTGCTTAGCTGGCTGGCATCGCCGTGCAAACGCTAATGTATTTCCTCTACAAGCACACACACCCCCTCGCGTTAAGGCCATGCTGTGTCACAAGCGATCTCCGCTGCTGGAGTAGGTTGGTCTCTTTCAAGCAGACTTTAAAATACATGTTTCGATGTAAAAATACAGTTTGTGTAAGTTTTTAAATACGGTGTACAATTTCTTGCAGTTTTCGTTATGTTGTCAGTCTCTTGTTTGTTACTATGGTATTTTTAAAAATATATTTTCGTGTGTATTTATGTTGATGTTTTATGTAAAGCGCTTTTAATAGCCTTGTGTACGAAAGGTGCTATGTAAATAAAATTTCCCTTGCCGTTGTTCAGGACTTGCAGCAGACGTGCAGGTAATTGAATGGGGCGCCGTGCAGTGTGATGTAGTTAGTGTAGTAGACTTTCTAAGGAGATCAATGAGTATATATTTATTTTTTGCGTGAGGTGGCTGTAAATATTTTGCCTACCTGTTTTCAAAGTTATAACCTTATTCGTGGATATAAACAACTGTTAAAGCTGAAAGATAACGCGATCTCATAAAATGTGCGTGACTTACCCCTGATGCTTCGCTATGAATACGTTGCAGCTATATTGTGTTCGGGCTGGCAAGGCGCGCGCGAGTGATTAAAACTCGCGAGCCAGGTTGTTGACCGGCTAAATTTAAACAGTGCAACACTGCCTTCTAGACTATGAATCCTGTTACATAACAATAATTACTATTATCATTTATGACATTAGCACGGTTTACAGTGTACCGCTGAAATGTGCTTGGTAATTAAATTAACTGCAATTTAATATTTTTAGAGAATAGACATACAAAATAATGCATCTTCCGATTACTACAGACAAAAGGACCCTTGCCACTGCCGCTGCTCATGTTTGCAGCATAAACTGGTGTTTGTATCCAGAAAAAGCTCCTGTTTGGTTTCAAGCAGCACATTTATTTACAAGCATTTAAAAATATAAGATGAACCTTTTAAACCTGAAAACAGCCTTTTTTACAGGAAGCCTGGGGTATTTTTAATCTCCCCCTCCCCAGTCAATTTTAATGAAATAAAGTCATGTAAAGTGTAATCCATGCCTTCATGTCTTGATGTGGACTAGCAAACAAAATTCCCTGAGGACTGTGACCCCCATTAACATGCGCTGAGCAAAAAACCGACTAGTCACACAGTAACATCGTGTCTTTTTGCCCTTCCCACTGATTAGCATTATGTGTTCAGCATCACTTTTCATTTACCGAGGTACAGTAACTGGCATTTAAAATGTTTTAAACATGAACGTGTTCTTCAGCATTTCATAATGTCTGCCTCCCTGAGTTCTGCACCATCGCTGTGGTCTGCCGGTGCCGTATTTCTTAATTTGCCAATTTATTACCGCTCGATTTTAGGAACCCGTTTGTTCCAGGCCCACCTGGCAGCCGCAGCCAGAAAAGCAATACGGTGCGGGGGGGGGATCGAAGTGGAGTTCTAAAGCTCATTGGTTCCTGTCTGCCTGGATTTCGAGGACGACCGGGGGTGGCTCAGTACCCCCGAGCTGAAGGCAGGAGGTTCTCTTGAGGGGGCTAATGGGCAGGTGGACGCTCGATCAGGTGGAGCGCTGCTCATATGTCCTACCTTGCGTTGTGCCTTGGAAGGGGGGGGGGGGTGCAAGTGAACAATGTAAGGAGGCTAGAAGGAAGAACTTTCTAGCAGTGTAAGGCATACTGCGGTCAGTGGGAGTACCATTAGCTGCAGCTGTGTGTTTGGGTGTCTGTAACCATGCATGTAGGTGGGCATTTGGGTAACAGGGGGCGCAGGACACTGTGCCACTGCGTGTGCCCAAATGGTGGCAGGGTGTGTCTAACGATGGCTGTGGATGGGTATGCAGAGGGGGCATATGTGTGAGATGACTGGGCGGGGGTCCGGCTCGACAGTGAATAGAAGCGTGGCCATCTTGTGGTGTGTGCTCAGGCCTGAGGCAGCCTCTGATTTCATTAGTGCTCAGAGACATCACTCCCTCACACCTTCCCTCTGTGAAGCAGCACCATCACACCCGGGAAGCTCTTTGCCGCTAATCAGGCTTCCAAGGCAGAGTTTTGTCGAAGTTACACATTATAACAGTGAACAAAGTTAATGACTTTATGCTACTTTCCTACTTTTTAATTACAAATAGATTGACAGGGTTTTAATATTGCTTCATTTCACCCACTCCCATGTCACACTCACGATTATTCGATAGTTAGCATAACTACTTGGCCATGATGGGATGCCTCCTGCCTTTAGTCTGACCGCAGCTAATCCTGAGTGGTTCTCACCTGGTCTCAGGTGCTGGATAAGCAGGTAGGGCTATTTTAGGAGCACGGGACAAGCAAGCCGTAATCCTCCCATCAGACTGACCTCTTCTCCTCTTGGTATGATCAGTTCAAAACCCACCCACAATCAGAGATTCAGGGAGGGACTCCATTCTGAAATCACCGGCCAATCAAGTGAGACCTTAACTAGTGAGCTGTGGGGGAGGGGTGATGAGGTGGCATGAATGGACGTTACACTAATGGAACGCCTTGTTCCGTGAGCTGCCGGAGCATTAGAATCAACAGTGCTGGGTTGGCACTCCTTATTACCGCCCTCGGTACACTGACAGGTATCACTCCTTCTTTGCGTAATTCCAGTTAACCACGAGCAGCCATGCTAGGCTCTGGCTGTGGGGAAGTCGGAGCAGGAAAGGAAGAGGAAGGCTTCTGCACCACGCACAAACATCTGACCTCGCACACACACTGGTGTCCATCTTTGCTCTCTGTCTAAATTTCGAAGCCTCATCGTCATCTCGTCTCATTCTTTGATCGCAACCTAATTTTAGAACTGGCAGGAAGACAGAAACTCGTCAGCACAAGGTAATTAGCTCGTTTTTTCCCCCTCGGAGAACAGATTTGTCCCAGAGGTTCATCCTGAGAACATGAACATTGTTCCACGATGAGCCACTGACAACGTTGTGGTTTTAGGGATAGTGTCGGGCCCTCTGTTTGATTTGATTCGCTTGGAAGAGTGAAATGGGTATCTTCCCCCATGTAGTGAGATGGCAACGATGTGTCAACATGTCTGCCGAGGGCCCAGGGCATCTGAAATAACCCCCCCCCGACAACAGCAGCCTTGCTGGGGCTGCAGGACGACTCTCTCAAAGTTGCACAGCTGGCAGCCTGCGGTGTGGCACTGCAAAGTACTGTTCTTTGTTATGTAACAGGCCTCTATGCTACTGACCTCTCTTTAACTGCCTGGGATTTCCGGTCCAGCCAAAGGTTACTGAAACATGGCCAGTGAGGAGCTCTCAAACACTGTTTCACACAATAATGATTATATATGATATTGTGCAGGCACCTGTTTTCTGAAGTGCTTTACTAAAATAATTTTGCCACACATTTCAAATGTACATTCAGTGCTGTGTAGATTGTTTTGAAAATGTAATCTGTTACTTATTACAAATTACATTGCTCTATATTCAATTAGTAATGTAATCTTTGGATTACATAAAAAACGAATCTAATCTAATTACTTTCAGATGACATTTGATTTATCTGTGGTTTACTGTTTTGTTTTGGCTTATTAGCTAACAGATAAGTGGTCTGAATAACGTACTGTACCTCTAAATGTTTCTTAAGGGTGGAAACCTAGAACAATTCCAAAGTCCATGACTGACAGGTGCCCTCAAAAATTATAACATAGCCGAACATCTTAATGTAACACAACATCTGGCCTATCTTTTATGGGGCCAAAAATTTCTATCATGTATTTCCCTGTGTGGAATCCTTTGATGTACATAAGATGTTTGTTGTTGGTTGGCACAGGAACCGTGGCACAATGATTTTTTTTTCCTTTGTGCTGCCTTAAAAGTGAAGTTATTTTGGTATATTCGGTGATCAAATGTTGAACGATACAGCTCCATGTCTGTGTATTGGATCTGTAGCCTACAGTGCTTTTCCTGTTACTCCAGTTCCATTTTCCTTTAGGCCAATAATAGTACATATTGCATTCAGAATTACCACTATGTTTCTGGGAAAGCCAGTCTCTGCATAGTTTGCTCCTTGGCAAAAATTACAGTATGGGAAAATCATCCATCCATCATCTTAACTGCTTATTCCTGGTGAGGGTCGTGGGGAAACCTGGAGCCCATCCCAGAGCACATAGG
>JABJVR010000149.1:0-21809 GCA_025773905.1 Chitala chitala | reverse complement strand
CCCCCCCCCCCCCCCCCCCCCCCCCCCCCCCCCCCCCCCCCGCCCCCCCCCCCCCCCCGGCCCCCCCGCCCCCGGGCGCCCCCCGGCGGGGGGGGGCGATCGCCCAGTCAATAGGAACTTCACTGCACTGTCTGCCGATGCTAAATCTTCCTTTCACCTCGCTGTAAATCACGCAGCACGGTCTGAAGACTAGACAGGCCGCGAAGCTAATGGGAGGTTAAGCACTTACTGATGAAACAATTACTGCCAATACATATAGTTCAGCTTGGCAGTTCACAAGAGCCTGTGTAGCCAGGCCCAGCTGTGCGTGAGAATCCTAATGTGTGTGTGCACGTGTGGTGAGCCTGCTGTGTTTACACACAGGTGTGCATTCCTGTCTCCTTGTACAGATGGTCCTCGAGTTACAAAGGTTCAACTTATAATTTTTCCATCTTACGATGACGATAGCGATACGTCAGAATTGTAAGAATATTTAAAGTTTCGCATGGCAGGCAAACATAGCAGTGTATGCGGTACGATACGTTGGGATGCATTTCCTGCCTTGTGAGATTCCTTACTCTCGGCAGCAATCAACAGAGTTCAGTTGTCTCAGTGTTTTTTTTTTTTTTTTTTAGAGTGCGTATTTATTTTGTCTCGACTTACGATATTTTCAAGTTACGATGGGGTCATCGGAACGCTTCGCCATCGTAAGCAGTGACTACCTGTATTAAATACACCTGCCCTACTACCACTAGAACTGGTGGATTTTGAAAAACTAAATGGACAGCACACTTAAACGGTTACGTGTCTGCTTTAAAAGGCCGTTCGAGACAGGGACGACAAACAGGTCAGCCGAGTTGTTATCATCGGGGCTTGGTGCCGTCTCTGAGAAGCTCAAATGCTACTTGACAACAAGGTACTGCTGGCACTAATAAGCCATCAGAAAGGGAGCTCTCTTATTTATCACATACTAAAGAGAAGCCGATTATTATGGGCTTGCAGGAAGCGCTGGCTTCCCCTAATGCCATATTCTCATCGTTCATATTGTTCACCCGTGAAAGAAAGATCAAATTTCAAACGAAAATTTATGGAAATTACATGAATAATATTATTGTTGAGACTTTTTAAGGCAATATGGTTGTCCCTGTGACAGAATGATAAATTTAACAAAGTCCTAAAGTGTTTCGTTTGCATTATTCTCCATGGGGCAGAGCCACATGCCAGTTATTATGCTCCATGCTAAGCGGACAAAGGTGCACGCAAAGAGCCGATTCTACCACAATCCTCGGCTTTTGGCGCAGAGGCATGCATCTGTACAAATGGGCTAAGGGCTAAGAATTGTTTTTGTCTTTGAATATACGCTAACAAGTTTATCTTATTTTTTGCATCTGAAGTGTCTACTGAACTAAAAGTTTTTAGGTACAAATGGGAGTTCATAAGGTCTATGTAGCACAAGTTCATAACGTGTTTATAACGTGTTAATAATGTGTGTTACGGCTTTGTGAAGAGAAAGTCGCTCAGGATCATCCGCAGTTCCGTTCCTCCCAGTACTACCCGGAGCCAGAGACCCTGCCACGGCGGCCCGCCAGCTCTGGCCCATGAGATCAACTCTAACGATTACCGTTAATGCTGAGGCCACAGCACTCCACAGCACGTCACACCGACTCCTTCTCATTGGTGATCTGAACACAATTGGCTTTACAGTCAATGCGAGTGATTACTACAGCAGGGTCTATTATTTAAGGGAGAGCCTTCCTACAGGGTCAGATCTGTGTAACACCTGTGTACCACCTGTGTGACACCCGTGTAGTACCTCTGTAACACCTGCATGTTCAAGCCACACTCGTTCTGCTCGAGTCTTGCAGACCCGTTTACCCTGATGCTAAGGTGGCTGACTGCCCAGCCTCGGCTGGGTCGGATGAAGAGATGGAGATGGTGAATACCAGCACATTCACTTACAGGCAGCTGTCAGACCCTCAGCTGGCTGGATCAATACCCCTGACAGCAGAAAGAGGGTGGGGAGGCGGAGGGTCAGCCGATGAGGTGCACTGTGGACAGCCGTCCAGCCTGCCAATGAGAACCAAGAAGTGGATTACTCTCAGCACCTCTGCTGATATGCTGTCAGCTGGACCTCCAACTCCAATCAAGTCCTCTGCATAGAGAGCACGTGAAAGGTCACCTGGACAACCTGTGACAATCACGGCACCCCTTAGAAAAGGGAACATAGGAGATCCCTGCAGTTCCTCAACCTGCGACTGATCATTATCAGAGCCCCACACCTGTGCCACCACACACCTGGCAGCACAGGTAAGGTCCATTATCAGAACCCCACACCTGTGCCAAAACACACCTGGCAGCACAGGTCAGGTCCATTATCAGAACACCACACCTGTGCCACCACACAGCTGGCAGCACAGGTAAGGTCCATTATCAGAGCATCACACCTGTGCCACAACACACCTGGCAGCACAGGTCAGGTCCATTATCAGAGCACCACACCTGTGCCACCACACACCTGGCAGCACAGGTAAGGTCCATTATCAGAACTCCACACCTGTGCCACAACACACCTGGCAGCACAGGTCAGATATATTATCTTCGAAGATGGACCAGGTGTTGGAAAAGCTGTTAGCGCACCACTGGCAGCCTTCATGGAGGGGCCGTTCTCTGTCCACGTCCGAGCTGTGAGAAAGTGTCCCACGAGAGAACCCTCCTGTGCGTGGGGGGCAGGAGGGCGAATTGCCAGCCTGTCCAAGACAATGAATACCTCTAATGAATGCCGGGAAGCGTGATAATTACTGCTATTCTGAGAAACCCGCCCCCCCCTCCAAAAGTGAGAGAATTATTGTTCTGTGCTCAGGCAGTGGAAGTAAGTGTTTCCCTTCTTTGAGGTAAATATTTTTCCGGCAGAGTCAGCTGACTGGGTCGAGGTCCCGACCCTCAGAATGGCCCGGAAAAGACCCAAGTGCGGACCGGGCAGAGCTACTGTGGCCCCCTGATCTGATTACGGCCCGATGCCCATTGCTGGGGTGATGACAGGGGTTTCCTGAGGTTGCAGACAGCTGACTTGTTTTGGGTGGCCGTTCTCAGTTCTAATAGAGCCCTGCCACGCGTACTGTAGCATGAGTGTGTGCGTGCGGGTGTGTGTGCGTGTGGGTGTGTGTGCGTGTGCGCTGCACATTTACTGCAAGAGGAAGTAGTGATGGGTACAGGCCTATGGCCTGCGTGCCATGGAGGCAAAACAACAGCATGAACAGAAAGGCCATGCATGTTGTGGCAAAGGTCAAAGTGCCACAGATCAGATGGATTATGCCTAGGCCAAAGCCCTAGTACAGTATACATAATTATATATTAGTAAACGACCAAATGCTTGTTTCCCCTCGATCTGTTTTCCTTTGATTAACTCATCACACCCTTTTACAATTTAATAACTCATCAACAATGTGTACGTATCAGCCCATGCACACATTGTGCGCACACACACACACACCACTAAAACACCTTTGCTTTAGTAAGCAGCAGAATATATAACCTTCTCACTCTCCTTAACTAGCTTCCTAACTATCGCCACCACCAAGCCCCAGGAAAGACCCTCGATATGTCCCTTCTTTATTTCATTTGGTTTTAAAGGCACTGTTATACACCGTTTGCTTCTCTTACAATTCAGCTGACTCTATATTGGGTTAGTGTCACTGATATAGCCAGAGGATTTAGACTCAGGGACGGGTGGCAAAGGGCTTGGGGTTGGCACATGCCATCTGTAACAGAACACATTCCTGCTCACGTTCACCCCCCCCCCGTCCTGCCAATATGTGGCAGCATGGCTTTGGAAAAAT
The DNA here is from genome assembly GCA_025773905.1 of Chitala chitala. NCBI lineage: Eukaryota > Metazoa > Chordata > Actinopteri > Osteoglossiformes > Notopteridae > Chitala > Chitala chitala. The sequence continues at coordinate 17,994 of JABJVR010000149.1, read as the reverse complement.
CAGAAAAGTTTGTGAATAGAAAAAATCATATCTTTTGTTTCTGTTTGCTGTGCACATGCATGTGGATTTAAATGTAATTCTGCTTGTTCTTCCTGTGCACAATGTTAACCATTCATCCAGATGAGAATGCAGGGATCTGGCACAATGTGGCTATAAAACCCACATGGGCAAGGGCAACATGCTTTTGGGACACACACATTGTGAACAAGAACCGACTACTGTTAGAACATCATGGCTTTAGTGCTTCACACCATCCAACCATGCGAGAGCTGCAGTGTGTGAGTAGAGCACAGTACAGGTCGCTGGGTGGGACAGAAAACACAGCAACATAAAGTATTTCACCCTTTATGCTGTTACATGTTGAAGGTCCCAGTAAGACTAATAACTGCACTACATGTTTGAGAAAGGCACCTAGACATTGTTTGCTAACACCTATGTAAAAACAGTGGTATAGTGCATATACAACCAAATCACACCGAGCAAATGAATGCAATAAATGTAACAATTTGTCAAAGGCTGCCTCACTTAAAGTTCAAAATTAGTAAAAAATGGGAAAAAGGATGGCGCAGTAATTGGGATCTGAGGTTAAATAAACATTGCGGGGAAAAGTCAGCACCCCTGGGTACATACAGGAACGGTGGCATGCATCTTCCCACTGAAACACAGTTAAGCGCGTCCAGAAAAATGAGAAAACAGCACAGGATGTAATTAAATTACTGCGCTTCCAATGGAACGCGCATTTTTCCCTGCAATTAAATATTACGATTAATGTTGTTGCCGTTTGTCTAATGCTTATTAGTGTTTTGAATTTAACAAGAACATCATTCATGTGTTCTGCTCCTTCTTTGTGATGCAGTTTAATATTTTAAACCCTCTCCTTGACTCTGCCAACTGTTGTTCCCCTACGCCCCCCCTTCTTTTTTGTTTCCGAGCGACAGGCCTCCTCTTCTGTGACAGAAGCTACTGTGTCTCTAATCCCAATTAGACTAATTAGCAAGAGCTCTCAGACTGCATCGGCAGACAAGCGCTGGGTTCCCAGTTTCAAAACAGCAGAGGGAGCGCACTTCCTGCTGGTGAACTGAGCGCAGGGGGGTGGAGGCGTAGCGATTTAAGGTGGAGAGGAGAGGGAGACAGAGACAAAACGAGAGGAAGAAACACACTCAGAGAAAGGAGTTTCACAGAGCCCATTCAGAGAAAGACGGGAAAGAGTCAACGAGGGGAAACCTAAACACTTCCCTGTGTGGTGGTTAAAACCGTACACAAGCTGCCTCATTTCCTGCGTTAAGTATGCAGCCACCCCAACCACCACGGAAACACCTCTCAACGGAAAGTGAAAAAAGTACAATAAGGCAAATATCAGTTATGAGTTCTCTCCCTCATGGCAGCCAGTGTTAAATGATCAGGATGGGGCTGCAATAACATCCAGAAGCCAGGCCAGCCAAAGTGGTTTTGTTCCCTGCTCATTTGAAAGCTAATTAGGAGAGAGGGACGCAGCCCACAGACAGGGACACGAACCAACAAAAGGGAGCACAAAGCAAAAACAGTGCATGGAGCAAAGGGGCCTTTCTGTTGAGGGAATCAGCAGTCTGTCACAGTGGGACTTGTTAACATTTACAGTGAGACTTTCACAAGGCCGAATAGCGACCCCCTGCCCATTTGGGCTTGGTGTTTGAGGACACCCACGTTCGTTACGCTTGGCCTCAACACAGCCGCAATTCATGAAAAAACTGCCTGACAAGTGGCAGAATGCGCACCGATTGGTGGATCCACTCTGCCATTAACATTTTCGAATCTTCAACAGCACCAATTGGTGGATCCACTCTGCCATTAACACTCTGGGATCTTTAACAGCACCGATTGGTGGATCCACTCTGCCATTAACACTCTGGGATCTTTAACAGCACTGTCACCTTATACAGTCTGTGCCACTGCATGCGGGTGCACATCCATCCAAGTTATGCTGCTGGCAGTCAATTACCTCTTCAGATGCTGCTTAGAAGTCTAACACTGCATCAACAGCCAGAGGACAGCGTCCGTCCCTGTGCCGCCGGCTCAGGGCCCTGAACGGTCTATCAGTTCCCAATACTGCTGATCAAAGTATCATTCTGAGTCCATCCTTCCGTTACAGCCACCAGCCTTCCCTATACATTCACGTCATTCCATCCACATCCTCCATCAGCATCAGGTAAATCAGCACCTGTGTGTCCATGGTATAATACAAGTACCAGCATGGGGTATACCAAACCTGGTGCTCTTTAAATCAGTTACGCCATGCCTCTGGAGGGAGAGCTGAGGTAGAGCTCCTTGGAATCAGCCCATCCAAACAGGTGTACTAGCTGGAGGCTCGGAGGATGTGCATGTCTCAACTCTTTGCTATCATCTCCCCACCTAACCCCAGACCCTCTTGCTCTGGGCCCCAATTAAAACAAAATAGACCAAACTGTGAGAACTAGAAAAAAAGCAGATTACTGTCTGCAAATAAGATTAGTTGGTTTAGAAAACAATCTGCTAAATAGATTTGCTCTAATCCAATCTCCAGCTCACAGGTGTTCACTTTCAATCAGAAGGTAAGGGTCTCCTACTCTGACCTGCTGGCCTCAGTGCTGAGCAGGCAACGCAAGGCCTTTTGCTTTTCTTATTGGTTCCTTAAAATTTTGGTACTGGTGAAAATTGAGGAAAGCTGGTAAATATTTGACATTTTAACTCTAGTTAAAGTCGACGGATGTTTTATACACTTAATGCTTTCGTAGTAATGTTCAAGCTGTTCCTCAGTATGTGTTAAATTTATTTTGGTTTATGGATTATTTGTCAATACAGCGATGGTGTAAACGGGTGTTTGTATTGGTGGAAACAAGAGCGTTAACAATTTCCCAATACCGAATAATAGCTGCACAGGCGTGGTAAAAAAAAAAAAAAAAGAGAGGGCAAACCTGAAATATACATTCAGTTTTAGTTATTAACCTGAGCGTGCCAGTGTCCGCTAAACACACTATTCTGTTTGCATCCACAGCTGCTTAGTGACACGCAGTGAATGACGCTGCACAAAATACTCCTACTCAATGGACATGAACAACGAAATGACTCGAAAGGAAACGCGCAAACAAGTAATCGGGCTAATGATGCAGAACAATCATACTTCATTTTTATCACTAATTTACAGCGCAGTTCAATAACAAAACCAGTTATGTTTATATTTCAACACTATTAATGATAAAGACCTGCTTGCTGGACACCCACCATTTGTACTGGGGTTAAAAAACGTTAGTTTTGCCAGTTCACAACTTGATGCTTTGAATTGACTTCTTTATAATATAATAAATGTTTCTGCTGAATGAAGAGCTATGAACGGTACAGTCCCCTTATGCTGAAAATAAATTAAACAAAAACCGCGCAACTCAATAAGAATGTGCAATCAGTTCATCGCTTTTTTTGCTTCCTGAACTAAATATTTGTTACGCAGAAAATGGTTCCTCCCCCCACGCCACATCACTTTTCACTATACGTCCCACGTCCCTAACAGCGGCGCGAGAGCGAAAAACAAGAGGCTCATTTCATCCGACACACTTCAGATTATGTGCAAGATAATTACGGCCAACAGCTGTAGGAATGGCACCGTGCAACAATAGGGGTAATTAATATTCTGGGTATGTCACGCGCTCATAGCAGACTAGTCATTAAAGCGTTGTTCAGCAGACTGGCATATGCCACGTCCACGGCATTAGAGCAACAATACCGGCACGGAAAGAGCATCGTGCCCGCGGTGCGCGAAAATGTCAGTTTTTTTAAAGATCGTGCGAAAGGATGATCGCCGTACATTTAAGAGGAAAATGTACATCACGGAGAGCGTTAACGTAAAGGGAATCTGCGCTTTTCTTGACCTCTTCCTCTTTTTATGCCTTAAAGCTATGTCCGACCCCAGTGTACCGTAAAATACTCGCATTAAATTTCAGTTAATTTACAAATTGATTTACAGATCGCCTGCTTTCGCAGTACTGTGCACACTTCATGAGCCCAACGCCTCTACTTGTCTCAGGGATATGAATTAGGAAATGTGTGCCAGACGTGTTTCTGCCGGCGAGCCATTAAATATTTCATGAGCTGAGATAAACGCGGAGCGAAGGCGTTCCCCTGGTGTGGCTGCTGCCGCATGTACAGAGCAGATCCAGCGTCTGCATCCAAGGGACTCGAACATGTGGCCGGGGTGGAGGCTTAGGAAAGCGGAGGGGATGGAGTCTAGGGGGGAAACATTTGGATACATATTTCTTAATAGGGTGTTACCCGATCCTTTTCTGCACGAGTACTCTCGCTTTGTTGCGGCTGATTTTAGCCAATCCGTTTGACATATTAGACCCTGTACCGTGGCAGTAAGGACATAATATTGCATCGTATTGGCAGACTCATTTGCCTTTCACAGCAAGCGTTGTGTCCAAATATGAACCCCCTGGGATAAACACGTGTATAAGATGTGGGTGCGAAGCAGCCCGTGCAGCAGGTGGCACGGCGCTGCCGTAATGAACACGGCAATCTGTTACGATCGCGGCAGTGCTTTTCACTGCGCAATTAGGCAACTAAGCGTGTAATTATTCCAGGCCAACGAGAAGAGGGCTCTCCTCTAATTTCATCTTTTCATTCCTGTTTACTCACCCACACTCCCCTCATTAATGAGAGATTTTCCAGTCTATGCTAATTGGTTTCAATAACATTCATTTTAGTTGAAAGGGACCGATCCTGTTAATTGAGGAGTGAAAAGCATCTTTTCATTTCAAGTGCGTCGCAGGGACGACGCTTTTCAGCGCGCTCAACAGGTTCCGAGCTAATGAAATTAAGTGACGTCGGCCGTGGCAAAGCAAAACCCAAATTAAAAGCAATTTATTTTCATTGAAGCATGTGGCACTGTCGGGGCGCAATTAGCGCGTGATGTGGCGAGTTGGGATGAGCCTGGAAATTTAGAAATGGCATCATCTGATCAAGGAATCATTTGACCATGTTTGAATAACACATTTTTGTGCGAATTCACACAAAGTGTGTTATTTAAATGTGGTCAGATAATTTCTTGAGAGTTGGTCCAGATACGTCCCTGTGCAGAGATACTTCAGCGTCGCCGTTAACCTGCGCCTTTTGATACAAGACCGCTTTTGCTACGGTACTGATACTTGCAGAGTTGCATAGATGTTAAAGGATTAAGTATGTAGGTTTCAGTCTACGGGACAATCCTTTTTTTTCGTGTATATCTGATGCGGACTAAGTCCACATACTGTACTTACAACCAAATGATGGCGGCAAAATTAAGTAGTCCAAGATAATTGTTTATTCGGACGTGGGGTTTTTGACCTTTTTTAAAGTTGTAGTGGACATGAAAGTTTCTAACTAAAGTGTAATAGTACGCTGGTTATGGAGACGGAAGTTATCGCGAGCATCTTCTATTCCCACAGGTAACACAAAGATATTGACTAAACCCATCTGTTTCGCATCATTATGCGTCAGTATTAGAATCAATTGACAATTAAGGACCTTTACATTGGGGAAAAACGATTGAAAGGATTAATATGTCGTTCTTGAGTCACAAAACCATGGGGCAGTTGAACGGGGCCATCCTCGCTCCCCACGGACAGGACGACCGGCTTCCTGGACAATTTAGAGTGTGTCTTATACGATAAATATCCCACACGTAAATGTGCACACTGCCATAACTTCTTGCACATACATGTAGATATACAAGTTTAAAAAAAGATAAGTAAAGCTCTTCCTCATCGTATAATTGTTATTTTGTGTCTCTGAAATGTGGCTAGCTGTTAATTGATGAGCCAAAATATATTCTGTGCTGGGATAAGTGTACTCGAGGTTTCCAAGGTTACCAAATTGAATCCTCCCTCAGACGTCTCTGCTCTGCATAATTCCATCATGTCGTTCAGTGCATCTCACCATGAGCTTGATGAATGGCACCTTCAGAAGATAACATTTCTGCTTGGATGTAATAAATCTTATGTAAAGTGTTCTGAATTTCATACGCCAGCAGTGTAAAAAAAAAAAAAAAAAAAAAAATGGCCGTCCATGAGCTGTGAAACAATGAGGTTGTGACAACAGTAAGGTGTTTATTTATTTATATATCACACTTTCTTTGATTTGAAAAATTGAGCCGTTTCCCTCATTGTTTGGGGGAAAATCTGCATTTTACTCCATCATTACATTGTTCATGTGGTGTGTGCTTTACAGAGAATAGCATTGGGTGAGTGAAGAGAGAGGAGTTTGACCTCAAAGGTAAACTGCTTTTTAAAGACGTGGTATACTGTGGTTAGGAGGTAAAGGACATCTGTTATAGGTAGTATAGGTAGAGCACTATTACATTTACAGTGTAACACTGTAACCTTACAGTGTAAATGTTGTAAGGTTATTTACAGTGTTACAATGTTACATTTGTTCACTTAGCAGACTGCTAGTAACATAAGGTGATGGACTGATCTGTTCCAGCGAGGAACTGCAGGTTCAGTTGTGTTCTGACAACACAATAACGAGGTTTCCACTCAGCAGAGTTTATACATGGCATATAATAGTACAGATTCCCAAAATGCACAAACAATGTGTGTATGCAAGACTTTCTTGTGATCCACTGGCAGGAGGACCCCCCCCCCTTCCCTGTCCCACTGGCAGGAGGACCCCTCCCCCATCCCAAATGAAATCCCTAGAGTCACAGGAGCCAAACAGGTGAAGTTTTGCCCTGCTGGGGCCAGCCTAAGAGGCACACACCTGTAGTATCGATCTCTGTGCTGGACAGGTCTGTGGCAAACCCACCCCCCTCCCTGCTTTTCTCCCTCCTCACCCCTGTTCTTTTCACACTCCGTTCTGTTGTTATGTCAATGACCATGTAGCCCCCATGGGCTGCTTATGGCGTTCCATAAACCGCTCCGGACCTCATCCGCTGTGTCAATCCCTCCTGGAGTCTCCTCATTTATTTATGATTAAAGGGCTGTTTCCTTCTTCCTTTCCATTTACGTCTGCAGTGAGCCATAACCCCCCCCAACCATTTGCATTATTTACCATGCCCTGTGGTTCATTAAGTCACAATCGAATTTCGAGGTTCCGATTGCAAGGTTGGAAGATTATTATGACAGGAGGGAAATAAAGGCGTTCTTTGCTTTGTCCCGTATCTTCAGGTAATGCTCTTCATTTAATTTCACTCTTTTCCCCTTTTGATTTTCATTACAGGATAAATATCTTCATCCTCTCCACCCAGCAGGGCCTGTGATCCAGGAGGGCCTGTGCAGATCCGTCTCATTACAAAATTAAAGTCAAAAAGTGTATTTTTTTGTCGGTGACTGATTGCATTTGTTTACTAATTAGGTTTTATTTTCCATTATTAATGTTTTTAATAAGCCAAGAGTCAGGTGTAGTTGACAGTAATTAATGGGTTATTTTAGCAGATCGTTATTGCAGTTCTGCAGTTCCCTAATAAAGCAGATAATTACTGGGTGCCTGCTCCCAGACACATAAAGAAGTACGCATTGACTTTTTGACAGGCTGTGATGTTGGCACACCTAATGGGTTTTTAAATTGTACTTTTATACCCATCAGAGACGGCAGCAGCTAGTCATGTTTTCAATTAATCGAGGAAAACCTGTACAAAAAGATCCCAGCTACTTGAACAATGGTGCCACTATACACGCGCACACGTGTTCGTGCGTGCACGTGCACACACCCACATAGTGCAACGCACCACGTGTAAATCATTCCTCCAACCTTGTATTTTTGATGTGTCACACTCGGCACAAGAAAACAGTGCAACATCAGACCATCATTTTGCACAACGTATTTATTCCACTCGTTTCTTAATTTGGGGCGCTGCTCTTTCGCTTTATGTTCGAGATAAAGAAAAGCTTCCGATATATTTTAAATTTCATACCGAGATAGTGCAGCCCTCTAAGCGAGACAGGAAATTACAGAGTAAGTGCTTTTCTCGGTGATAGCGAAATTAAGGCAAAACCATAATGAAATGCCAGGTTTGAGCATGGCACTATCGGCCATCTCTCAGGCTAAGAGAATGACAGACCCTGGGCACGCGTTACACACACCGACACACACGCCGTCTAACACACTAACCCACTACTGCAGCGACCAGTGGAAAAACGTAGTTACAACGAACAGAAATTGACGATGTGTGTTATTTTAGCTAAAAAGTTGTTTGTTTTACATTTTAAAAGAAAAGATGTTTTGACTTGGCTCTGTTATTCTAACAGTGCAGTTTTGACTACATGTATAAATCACCGGAATGTTAATTGTTCTAACCCGAACGTAAGTTGCCCCTTAATTATGAAAGAGTTCTATTAAGTGATTAACACTGCTCTCAGCAGATTAATACAACACACCCAATCTCTATTTCCTCTAAACACGTATAAATGCAGGGACTGCCAACAAAATGTTTATTTTTTTAGACTAAAACTAACAATAGTACTTATGGTTGTTGAACGTCTGAAAACTGAATGAATTAAGCACTGAAAGCCACTGAACCAGCTTTCGTCCAACTACCTCCCTGGTTTACTTATTGTTTTGTGACGGCTCGGTCTGAATAACTGTATTTTGTATTATTTTACAATTTTTTTTTTTTTTTTGCTAGGCTTGCAAATATGTTCCGGCAGCTAATGATGGTTCACATCAGCGCAATCTGAGCATGTGATCAGCTGCATTAAGAAGTTAATTTTAAATGACTGACAGTCTTATATATGAATGTCAGTAATCTGCCTTAATTTCATTGTTGCACGAAAAGAAAGAAATCATATGGGTGTCATTAACTAGACCGAGAAAACACAAAATGGGGAGTTGCGCATTTGCACAAGAGGTATCTGAAAGCCTAGTGAAAATGTAACCTTGCCTCCACAGGGGTACACAAATATTGTCCTAATTACAGAAAACTCGTGAAAACTTTGCACTGTGTATGTTCATCTGTAGTAGCGTTGCATGCGTTCGATGTCTAAAACAATTTACTTATCAATGTCCAATTAGGGTAACGTTTCCAATTCACCAATTACTGTTGTGTCACAATATATTGAGTTATTGGTGACTTTCGAATTCTGAATTTTGACGCTTTTCAGTATATAACTTAATTTAGTCGCATGGAGAAAAGAGAAATCAGAACGGGAAACAAATATTATGCTTGGTAACGGACTTAGACAATGTTTAAATACTATAAAGACACTTTTGTATGATCTTCTTATCGGAGAGCAATATCCACGGTCCATAGATGAACATATGCGTGGATATGTACCCTACAGCCCTGGCGCACCACGCCGACGTCCTGATCTTGCATTAAACGCAAACTCTATATTGGATTTTTTTTGTATCCATTTCCTTATAGCAGTACGGTATATAGCCTATAGTTTCAGCAGTGCTCAACATTTGTAACAATTAAATGTCAGTATTAACGTGATCTGTAGAACGGCGTCTCAAAACAGTTGTGCCGTTTTGTGCATGCATTTCTCCTTAGTCAACATTTCTGCGTTAAAAACGAATATATAAAATTCTGTAAATGATCTAAATATTGTGCACATTATAATTTGATTAGAAACTGCAGATTCATTCATTCAGGTGATGCTTTGACACAGAGACCGAGGCGCGTGTTCCGCGCGCTCCTCAGCAGGCGCGTCACTGGTCAGCCTTGTGGCTCTCCAGCTGCTTGGGTGATGGCCAAGCATAGAGCAATATGAACATTACGTGAAATTACTTTCGGTCATTTGAAGCCAACAAAATTGACACAATTAAAAAGGGATTAATTCGAGAGGCTCTTAAAACCACAGAAAAGCAGAAATAGGGACCTTTGTGAGTATAGCGGCTCAAACTACGACATGAAATCACCCTTGCAAAACGCACCACTTTGCGATCTGCGTTATAACGTTTTACAAACGTAAACGTGCGCTGCATCTGCGCCCTGTTATCTGCGCCGCCTGTCTTGAAGTTGTCTGATGTCTTTAATCACCTTCATTTGGCTTTTATTGCGCTGATATTGAACCGCTTTAATTTCCATCCCCAGTCAATTACCGGAGCGCTCCTTTGTTACCTTGGAAACACGCTGTACGAAAATACGAAATACAACTTGTTTTCAGTGTTCGTAAGTGTTCTCCTAGTCAAAGTAAAATTTAATTGAACGAAGGTTTACCGGCACACTGAGCCCTTCAGTGTTAAAAATATGTACTACATCGCTATTTTCTTATCGACCTGTGGTTTTCGGGAACGTTTCATAAATATTATTAGACTTGTATGGAACCTTACAAAACATTTGCCCCTATTTAGTGCTCTCACATTACAAGTCAAAACTATGTAATGAACGTGTGACAAAGGCGTAGGGAGAGTTTGGGACAGCGAAGCGCAGGTGGAAATTATTTTAACGACGGCTGCCGTCGCCCTCCAGGTATACGCCAGTATCGGCCTTGACCTCCAGCCTGGCTGCATGGATTAATGTTCTGTAATGATTGCTGAGGCTATCATCGTGGCAAGCGTCATTAATTACTCTTATTGATTGTTGCTTTCAAAGATAAAGCGTTCTGCTGACTGGAAAATACCCCCTTGCACAAGGTCAAGGCTAAAAAAAGGAAACTTAAGATAATCCCATCACCGACAATTGAAAATAAATATGACCACCCATTTTAGCCATGCCCCTCCCTCGTGAACGCTATCTTTCTCTCTCTCTGTCCTTTACTGTTGCTTGCTCACCCACTCTGCCCCACCTTCCCTAAAAGCATATCAAAGAGATACGGTGATACTGGAGCTGGGACACTAAAGCGAGACGGCCCCCGACGCTGCTGCCCCATCTGCCTTTGCTGTTGATGAAGTCCTTCACACGGCAGGACGAGCACTTAGCATGGGGGGCTCTCATTGGCTGATCTCCGTTTTGCTGGCCACACCCGTCCTTCCACCCAGAAGAGGGGTGTGTTTATAAAAAAACTACTGGCATGGTAGATCGAAGGATAACAGGCAGGAAGTAGTATTCTTCTGAACCTTACTGGTTTGGGTTTTGTTTAGTGTGCGCGTGCGCATGTGTGTGCGTGTGTGTGTGCGTGCATGCATGCATCCTCGCACACATGCACGCACATATGCACGTGTGCGTGCGGTGAAGGAGCAGACCATGGCCAGTGAAGTGTAAGTTGGTGTAGATCTCCGTTCACCTCCTCCACTTGGGCCGCCCACCACCTCTGTCGCTTGGTTGACACTGACAGATATTAATGCAAAGTTGAATGAGACAAGGGGTGAGGCGTTAGGGCCGGTGCAGGGGGGCGGGAGATACCGATGGTTTTTCTGTGCTGCTTTTGTCATTTACCTTTGTCCACGGCTGGCCTGGGAGCATGTTTACCGGGAGAGGCTAATTGGAGAGCTTGCTGCGCGTCCGCGTTCATTAAGGTTGTTTTGGTGCTGCGGAACAGCCTGTTTTGTCAGGCAGGAAACGGCAACTTTCAGCCCTTGTGCCCCGCACCCCGACCGCTGTCTGTCTGACGTCCCGGCCTCCTACGCACCGCAGCCGCCGTGCCTGCAGCACCTCAGGACAGAACGCAACCTCCTCCTCAATGCAAGCCCAGTAATTATTTTTGCGGCTGCTCTGAAGACGGTGTGGAGAGACCCGGGGAGTGATGTGCGGATAGAGCCGCCGGTACCTCCACGGGCTCCTTCAGAGCTCGGTGGTCTCCGCAGGAGAGGCACAGCGTCCAAGACAGAACCGCAGCACCGATGCACCAGCCGCAGGCCCTGTGCCTGCTGCCACGATATGTGGTTTCAAAATTCACATAAAATATTTACCCCGCACGTGCTGGTGGAGGGGGGCGGCAGGCAGGCCATGTCGCCGTGATGTACGTTTTCATCTCCGCTGGCATCCGACAAGATCCTGTTTCAGATCCGTCACCATTTTTGTGCCCCCCACATGACAAAATCCTGTAAGTGCATAACCCCCCACCAACCCAGACACTACCACCGATTTTGGTGTCTATGAATAGACTCCACTTAGTAAAAGGAGGTGTGCAAATTCACAGCACTGGTGAAAGAGCCCAGTAAGTGAGCAGGAGAGGGAGAGACGCAAAGCAGGTTTGACACAAATGTATTCTCTTTTCAAAGGGTCGTTTGTGAAATTTGGCTCTCCGGCAGTCATTGGTCTGCTCGCCTCGCGTCCGCGGGTCAGTGATTGGCATGTTTTCATATGTGGATTGTGTTTCCAGCGTCTTCCTCACTCCTTTGTACAAGCGGCTCGTGTCAAACACACAGGATTTATATAAATATGTACAGAGAGAGTCTTCTCTGGAGGAGAGCTGTCTGATGGCGTGGACGGAGCGTGCGTGTGTGTGTGCGCATGTGGGGGGGGGCCGGAAAGCAGGGAGAAATACACACACACACACACACACAAAGGCCTGCTCGCTTACATTCATTTTTCTGAAAATGGTTTTAGGTTTTTTATTTTCGTGTTTATGTATTTATGTGTAGTTATTGTATAAAGTCTTTATGTGATGCATGTTTAACACACTGAAAGTACAGGTAATACACAGAACTTCACAGGAAGGGTTCAGTCAGACCTGCCGGGTCCTCTTTCCTTTCGGCACCAGAACCATTCACATTTGTTCTGTTCTGTATTTCTGCAGACAGACCGAGGGAGGGAGGTGGGAAATAAAGAGGTTCTCTTTGTTTTCCTCGCTATCTGAAGCCTATCAAAAGGAGCATTCCAAGGTCTGAAAATTCATTACTACAGAGGAGCTTTGAAACAGGCTCAGTCTGGAAGAGCACTGAGTATTCAGAGTGGAATTGCTAAACAGTGGCCCCAGGCCACAAGGAATAAGATACAGCCAGGTGTGCCGGGCAGGGAGCTCTCTCGAGAGTACAAATATGGACTTAGGTGTGTGTGCGCTGGGGTTGAGACAGTGAGTTAGCGTTTTTGTGTATGTAGGTTTGGGAGCATCCGTGTGTGTGTGTGTGTGTGTGTGTGTGTGTGTGTGTGTAAGAGAGACTAATGTGCACAGCATTTCTTGTGTGTTTAGAAACATCTGACTGATTTGATTCAGAGTGATTTGATTTTACACATCAGTGTAGTCGTGTGATTGAATTTCAGTAAGACGTCAAGGATGTTGGGGATGTAAATATAATCAAAGCCACCCAATAAAAACTAAATCAGAAGTGATCCATTGTGGGGGTGGCGGGTTAGGAAATGGAAGACAGGAGAGGTGGAAGTAAAGAGATGGTCTGTGAAAATCAGGCCCCACCCCAAATCCCTGCTTAGTGGAGACGTTAATAGCTGTTGACCTATTTTTTAACTGCCTTTAACGTAAGAGCTGTTGGTCTACTTTTTAACTGCCTTTAACGTACGAGCTGTTGGCCTGCTTTTTAACTGCCTTTAATGTAAGAGCTGTTGGCCTGTTTTTTTAACTACCTTTAACGTAAGAGCTGTTGGCCTGCTTTTTAACTGTCTTTAACGCAAGAGCTGTTAGCCTGCTTTTTAACTGCCTTTAAAGCGTAGTTTCCATGTGTTTTGTTTTGTGTTAAAGCATCTCGGTATTAGTGGCATACAGTGCAGTTGGTGACTGCGTGTGGAGTTTACGTTCTCCTGCTGTGCGTGTTTGTCTTTACTCTGTATGCTGTGGTTTTCTCACAGTTGAAAGATATATGTTTTAAGTGGATCTGTGATCCTAAATTGCCCTTAAAGTGCATAGCTGCACGTGCGCGCATGCGTTTGTTTGTGTTTGTTTGAGTGTGTGCACGGTAGGTTGACACCCTGCCTTGTGACCTCTGCTTTCAACAAAAATGGGCAGTTTGAAAATAAATTAACAAATCCCTCCACAAGGGTACAATAGAAAGTCCCTTCTGCCCCTCAGATTTGAGTTTGAAACCACCTTTGCGTTAAAAGTAACGATGGCTATGTACACCCATATTGTACTCGAAGTCATATCTACCATTAGCAGCTAGCTAAAAACACCTGAAAATTGCCATGTGTTAATGGGGTATGTTACACCTGTCAAATGGTAAGTAGTTAGTGCCTCTCCCTTGTGGTTTGAAAGTGGCGTGTTTCCAGACACACAGGACTGACTGTGGGAGGGGCATGATGTCTGTAGGGTGGAGACATGCTACTTGTGTGTTATTTTGTCTCTTTTGTGTTAGCGTGTGCTCTGCCTTGACTTTTCTTTTGGTGTAAAATTAAATAGTTTTTAATGTTACGTTTAAATTACTCTAATTTGTAAGTGACACAAAGCTGCCGGCCCTCTCCACAGGCTGTTTATTTAGGACGGCAGCCTGCTTCACTGGAAACCCAGCTCGGATTCGGCCTGCTGGGGTCTAGTGTGACCGATCGCAATCTTCTGCTGTCTGCACCTGTAAGACACACAGGAATATGTGCATCACCTGGACAGGTGGGAACAGCTGGAGAAGTGACTGGCTGCCGAGTCCAGCTGAAAGCTGACTTGTCCACTCAGGTAGGCTGGCCTGACAGCCAGTATCCCATTACATCTTGTTCAGCACTAAAATAGCCCACTTCTGTCATTTGGGTTATTTTTCTAAATATCGATTTCATCCTCCATGACCTCATTGCATTGACTCATAGATAGGCATTGGTTAAATTATTAATAATTTTTAACAGATCTAAGTCTTAATTTACATAGCTCTGAGTAATATTACAGTTGAATGATACAGATAGACCTGGAGCTCAAGATCAACTGGAGTGTTTCCTTTACACGTGTCTTACAAAGAGGGTTTATAATGGCATGATCCTGTAAGTTTGCATCTCTGGGGTCCCACAGTGAAAACACGTGTGTTCGCATAAACACAAGCACACGCACACAGGTACATTTTTGGGGGATGTTCTGGTGTGATACCCATCTATCTCTTTGACATCTCTTAACTGAATCCCCACTGGGCAAACTGAATTCAATCAGAAGTATTAGATAAGTGCCTCACCCCCCATTCCCCCATATACACGCTCATACACACACACACACACACACACACACACACACACACACACACACACACACACACACACACACACTTTCAGACCTGAGGCCATCAGACATTGCTCTAAGATGTGCCATGGCAGCAGGCCTGCTCCCAGCGTGCAGGTCACACTCTGGCGGCGTAATGAGTGAGGGGAGGTCTGGACAGAGACGGCCCCATTGTGCCTGGGACAGCGGCCCTGTCCTCGCAGCCCCCCTGCTCATCTCCCTGTGCCCCCCAGGCCTTGCAGTCGCCTCCTATCTGCCGCTTTGTGCTAATTGTTTTGGGTCTCGCATGCCGGTATCAGCTGTATCACTTTATGTTTCCATCAAACCCTGCATTTATCTTATCATTGCTCTGACAACTGCCTATTAGGTGGCGTGGCCAGGACGTGCGGGGGAGGGGCGCACGCTTTCCTGTCGTGACACCGTGACATTGCCAGGCAGCTCTGAGCCGCCTGTTATGATAGCCACCCCCCCGGGGGCCTTCCTTTCTCCAACAGAGCACCAGTCCAGCGCTGTCAACCACAACAGGTTCCCCCCGACGTCCATCTGCTGTTTTGTGTGTGTGTGTGTGTGTGTGTGTGTGTGTGTGTGTGTGTGCGTGTGTGCATGCGTGTTAGCCGTGAGGTTTAGGGGGTGTGGCTGTTCTTTGCATGTGGATAACATTTTCACCTAGCCAATCAGAACGTTTGTATTAAACAGACCCCAGTGATCCTGCTCGCCGTGTGACCACAGAACAGTATGCTCCCTGTTTCGTGTGACACAGCCCAGGTTCCACTACCCTGCCAGGCTGTGAGGGGAACATGCAGAAATCCCTTGATTTAAGTGTTTAATAGGAGAGCACTCCAAGTTACTGATGATTGCAGGTTGGAAAATAAAGAGCTCATCCACTGAAACCTGAACCTTTCTGCTGTAGTTTCCCTGCTTAACACCATTAATCACAATTCTGTAATGACCTCAAAATATGTTCAGACTTGCAGTGAGTACAGTACACATTTTAAATTGGTAATACAATCTGTTACAAAAGCAAACAGAAAAAAGTGTATTGCACTTTGATGGCTTGCTCGCGCGTTTGGCACGTGCTTAAAATTAGTTAATGAAGGCAAGGTCCTTCCCTGTAGCCAGATTAAGTATACCTTAAACAGCTCAGCCCTGACTGCATGCGTGTGTCTGTACACGTGTGACACCACGCTGACACACGACACGGCTTCGTAGCTGTGAGTTTGAAATATGTCAGCGATGCTGTCTGTCATGAAGGTCCCACTGATCTCAGACCAGCTAATCTCTGTACCCTTATCTGTGTACCCAGGGGGGCACAGGGCATTTTGTGTGCAGACGTGGTTAAAAGGCCACACAGATTCAAATTGGCAGGTCCTGATTACGTGTGCAGTGAGGTATGTTGGGCTTGCGTGCACGCAGGCCGGGGTGTGCGGAGGACTTATTTGCTGTCCCCATGTGCTCTGTGGAACAGGCAGATGTAGCTGTGATCCCATATACATGTGGTTTTGTTGCTCTTTACTTCCCCCTCTGAGGTTGTCATTGTGTATGTTTGGTTTGCACGGGAATGATACTGCATTTATGGTGCTCTGTGTTGTAAGCCTGGTCAAAATTTGTGTTTTACATGTTCTAGAAAAAAAAATATATAAATGTGCATTGTATGTATGTCTCATTGAAATTTCAACTCTTTAAGTATGATTGGGCTCCACTCACACACTTTTACATTAGCACACTAACACAGTGAGACTCAGATATTTTATTAGCTCCTTATTAGTCCCACAGTGGGGAAATTCATTCTCTGCATTTAATCCATCCCCTGGGGGAGCAGTGGGCATCCGTTTTACGGCACCTGGGGAGCTATCGCGGTGTGTCTTGCTCAGGTTTTTGAACAGGGAGATGTCCACATCCCAGGCTGATGTCCCACTCATTAAGCCACCAGGCTGCTGGTGGACCTCGTTTCCGAGCAGCTCCTATGTGATCGTGAAGGGTCGTTAGTGACCAGGTGCAGGCTGTCCACACTACTCAGCCATCTTCTCATTTCCTAGCTTCCTTTCTGCTGTTTGCTGTGCCTGCCCTCATCATTCCAGCTCATCTACAGCACCATAATATGCTGTGTTCAGGCCCGTGCTGTGTTCAGGCCCGTGCTCATTGGGATGTCATACTTTCACTTGTTCATTTAAAAGAAGCTGAGAACTTAGCAGAATGTCCACGTAACTCCTTTAGTTCTCATCTCACTTAGTCCAAACGTCCCAGATTGTTGACTGTAGATGAAGACCCATCATAAAGCAAGACTTTCTGTCTTGTTACCCCAGCCTTTATGTAACTAAGATTTCTGGTTCTCCAGTTCTCCCACAGTTCCCAGCCATGCTGGCTGGTACCACTCTGTCCCACCAAGCACTTGGACAGAGGGTACATGCCATGCAGCCCCCCGCCCTCCTGGTGCTTGTCCATCGGACATCGTCGGACTTCTCAATAACAGCAGACCACACAATTACATCTCAGCGCTATTGATTTTTATTTAATGGTAAATGGCAGAGTAACAAACCGCCCACTCCGCTGATTTCAGTGTAAACATTTATCCAATAAGCGCAGTTAAAGAAGTTCCCCGACCTGATAGTTCCATGGCCTGATGGCAGAAAAATCAATGCTAATTCAATGGGAGGCCTCAAAACAAATTTCCCCAGCCCGGCTCCCTTAAAAGCGATCAGGTGCCATGTTTGTGAAACATGCTGTGAACAACTTTCCGACCCGGCCCTCAAATGGAACCTCTTTGATCCTAGCCCTGCAAAATCACAAATGCATATTTATTTATTTTAAAATTTTCATTAAATATTAGCACAGTTACCCAACCTGCACCACTGTGCCGTATCCAGGTCAGACTGCATGACACTTTAATACCAGTGACTTCAACAGCTTCATGGGCAAACAGCAGAATAAGACACTAAGGGTGCGGAGTGAACCTCTGGTGGTGATAGTTGTAGAGAAGTGAGGGGGTAAAAGGTGGGGATTTGCCACTGTGGGGGGGTGGGTGTGATATGTGGGAAGGTGTGAGTTG
>JABJVR010000148.1:0-59345 GCA_025773905.1 Chitala chitala | reverse complement strand
CACCCCTGCATACATGAATAGGTAACAGATGGTATAGTATCCCAATTATTTTCAGTTGTCATTTTGTTTTCTGTTCCTCATATAATAGTAATTAAAATTATATCTTATTTATTATAATTCATAAGTCTTTTCATAGCAGTGTCAGTTCAATTTATATGACTGCTTGCTGAAAAATAAATAAATAGCTTCTATAAAACACAAGATATAAATTAATAACAAAAAAAAACCATTTGTTGAAGTTAGTGAATCTAACCCTTTATCTGTTCAGGATCAGAGTGGAGCTTTTGCGATTGCACTGGAAATGCAAAAGGGGAAACGGGAAAGGATGGAGCCTTAATAGTCAGTAAATTATAACATTGTGATCAGAAGATCCCAAGACGAATGTAAAAACAGAAGGACACTAACACACTGTGAGCCGTGGAGCTGAGGGGGCCAGTGTGTGTGGTGTTTGGGGCTCTCAACAAGACTCCCGAACAGATGGTTCTGTTTCAGGTTCTGTCTTTGTGTTTTCAGCCTGGCTTTGCCACAGGTGCAGGAGCAAAAGGTCCCATCGCCCCATAGTGCAGCTGCAGTCTCGGTCGTGAGATGAAGTCGTTTCACTTTGCTGCCTCATTGGCCTTGAAGCAGAGCTCCTTCCAAGGGAGACCTGTAGGAGAACCCAGGCGTCAGAAACCCACACCTGGGAGGTATGAAAGTTTGACTACACCCCTGAAGTTTGGGCTGATGAAACCTGTTCATCTGAACAAAAGTGAAATAGAAAACCCCCCTGGGGTGGGGGGGGGGGACTCACATTTATAATTTATTGGGCTGACAAAAACACAGACACATGACTGTCATAAAACTACAGCAAAGTGCTGATTGCAGTTTCAGGAAACTTGAGGACTTGCGGCCCCAAATATAACAGGTGGAGGCTGTAAACCCTTTGTGAGCAAGATGTTACACATTACTTAGATTAAAATGGGGAACATAGCAGTTTAAATCCTTATTAAAAACTGCTAGTGGCATGTATCATGGGCAGATCTCTGTTGTTTGTCAGCCTTACAGACTCTGGGAAGCTTAATTTCAGCTGCTCTTTATGAAATTGATGTCTTTCTGTGCCATGTTTCATTTTAGGCTGGAAATTGTTCCTTTTTCTCTTTCCTCCATTTAAATTGTCTTTAAATCAGCTGATGCATCAGGTTGAGTCGGAAAGGCACACGGATTGGTCAGCCCTGCACATAATGTGAATGTGGTGAAGCTGTGAATCCAGATGCATCTCTCTCTGCTGCTGATGTGAAGATTCTCCATACATGAAAATTATGGGTAATGGCAGGAAATAGGCCCTTATTAGTGACCTGTTGGTCCCATGTTGCTGGATGACACTAGAAAACTCTGTGCAGCACCTGGCTTCACAATGTGTCACCAGTTTTCTGAGCCAAAGATACACTTCAGGATGAGCTGTGCTGTCAAAAGGTAACAGCATTATGGACTGTAACCTTCCTGCCAGTGTTCTTCATCTCTGCAATGGAAAACAAATGACCTTTCTGTATACATTAGGTTCACTGCATTATAATATTATATAGGCTGTTCTGTTACTTCAGGTCACTTTGTGATTGAGAGTATTGTTGAAAAAAATCTCTTGGAAAACTAAAAATTTGACGACCTTTGTGAGCTAACGTGCCCATTAAAGTGTGTCAGTTTTGTGCATTGCAAAGAAATTTGAACTGCCAGTATGGTGTGATGTTATTCCAACCTCCACTGTTCTCAAATGCCCATCTACAACCCTGTTCCCAAGTTGTACTTTAATCACTAACATTATAATTGGATGTAAGAGGCTTTCACACAGCTGAATGTTTGATAGAACATTTGAATATACTCCATATCTCACTAGTAATGTTATCTCTGCGGCACCTCACCCAGAAATTCCCAGGCCTCCTTAGATGTTAACCATGGAGTTTCTCAATGGAAAAAATGGCTGGCATTATATGAATGCCAGTTCCTTTTACCATTATCTGTAGTGCACCACCATTCTGAGATCAGGAATTTGTGAAAGAAAAGGCTTGAGAAAAAAACTGAGTTTTCTTTCAATATTGGCTGTTCTTTAGTCTAACTGGAGGGAAGGAGAGTGTTCTGTTAATAATCGCTTTTTGTTCAAGTCTTGGACCAGCGCTGTCCAAACTGGACCAGTGACAAGATTAGGTGAGCAGTTGAATGATGGGCGCTCAACAAAGCCATGCCAATGTAGTCCAGACAGGAAAGAGCACTCTAATCTCACAGAGACCGTTAAATATTATACTTCATTAGTATTCACTGGGAAAGTAAACTTTCCCCAAGTGATTGCAATTAAAAGTTTGGCTGTTATCATCAAGCGATTCTTACAATAATGAGCTGTGGAACATCAGGACTAACTGCACAAAAGCTGGGTTGAGATTTAAGGTCTATTCCTCTGCAGTGTTGGTTGTTAAAATGTGTTAGAACAATTGACCACCCAAAATATACTAAATTAACCTTATTTTACCCCTTATTAGACAACAGGTCTACTTTAAATCCAAATTAACTCAGCTTGTTATTAACCTCGCATTAACATTGTTAATAATGTGCAAATCAAATCTTAGTTCTATATTATTTTATTTTGTAGTAAAAATTCTGAATAAATTCCGAATAAATAAAACTGAACTTTAAGTGACTAGATTAAAAAGTCACAAGCAAAGCAAAACTCAAATATTCAAACATTTGAAATATTCAAATATTCAAAATGGCTAGCTCAGGAAACTGCTACAACTTCTGATACACACCTGTTTGTTTTGATTCATATCAGTATAAGTGCTCTGTGAAATAGAAGTGTTTTGATAAAGCAGTGAATGAAGTAGATGCCAGTATATGACCATTAAGACCCAATTTTCTATTCATCCCATCTTCACATTGGTTCAGTCTTATAGCTGAATAGCATGGCTCTGTAATAGACTCCCATGATCCTTTGCTTTAATCTCTCCATGTGGAGTGGTGTTAGGTTTATCTGCAGAGCTCTCTTGGGCTTTGAATGACACATCAATGACTTTGGGCCTATTTGCTGTTCTGAATATGTGTGCATGTTTGGCCTCAGCAATGAACTGCGGTGTCAAGTGAACAGAGCCGGTGGCTGCTGTTTCTCCAGACAGACCTGTCACCACACATAAACATCCGTGTCCCTGTCTTATCAAAAAGCCATTATATGTTTACTGTCTTCACTGCATATGGAATATTGGGCTTTAGTGATTTTACATTTATAGGGGAAATCCACAAAAAATATACAAAAACAGAAAAGTAACTTTCCTTACTAAATAAATAAAAGACGTAAATTTCCAAGATCAGTTTGAGTTCTTAGGGGCACGTGTTAATGTGTTATACTGTACATTCTAGTGTTGCACAGAAAAAGTGTGTATGTATTTGAGCACAGTAATTAACTCCGACAGTTGAATTGTGCACGCATGCCTCTGGTGTAGATAATTTATGGATGTTTGTTTTTTGGTTCTTCTTGTGAGCTTTCACTGAAGAGCTTTTTGACCAGTCAGTGCCCACCAATTAGGGACAGCTGAGCCCCACTTATGCAGCATCCAAACCCTTCAAAGTGGCAGCCTTTCCCAGTATGCCGGGTTTACAGATGCGAGGCGAAACAGGCGCACAAAGACCAGATTGGGCCCCCCTCCAGGTACGGCCCGCTGTCAAAACCGCTGCTTTCCCCGGTCCTGGCCGGGAGCCTGCTTCCCACGGCGAGGCTAACAATGGAGGCGCTGGCTGTGGTTCAGACTGCAGAGGAGTGGAGTCATCAGTGAGGCAGTACAGGCCAGAAAGTGCTTCATTTAGAATACAGCAGCAGCCCCACACCTCTCCTCGCCGATGCACCCCATTGCCTCCTGAGTGACTGCATCTGGCTCCAGTCCTATAAAATGGGTGAAACAAATAATCTAATTGACTTCTAACTACTGAAATCCAGTCTAGGAATGCCTAATAGAGCATAGTTGGTTGGGAATAAAAAAGCACATTTTATATAAATGAGTAGTGGCAATGATGGCTGAAGACTGTGTAATATTTCTGTAATTAAGTAAAACTTAATTTAAAGTAAGTATTTGGCTGAATGAGAAAGTCTATTGGAATTTCAGCTAGTCTTGGAGATTGGAATGTTTCACAGGATTCCTTTCTTAATTTTTAGATGTCTGTCTTGATGGTTTTGGTTTTTGCGTGACTTTTTCCATCCTACGTTGTCCTTCACTCACTATCAGCCCTATGTGGAAGAAGATAAACTCCTGGTATCAGGGCTGCCCCCAGAGATTTTGCACCCTGTGAAAAATGTTATATTACATGTTATGTTACATATTATATTAAGATGTGATGTTATGTTGACCCTGAATTGGATAAAGCGATATAGTGAGTGCGTGAATGAGTGAGTGAGTGAATGATGTGATGTTCTAATTTTTGAGGGCCCCCCTGTCAGTCGAGCTACTATGGGATCGTCCTTGATTCCTGCCCCTCTGTGGTACCCCTTCATAGAATTTGACATAAGCAGCATATCCAAATTTGGACTCATGATAACTGTAATGACAGTAAAACTCTATATAAGGGATTGGAATACTCGTCCTTTGCACAAGAAGGCAGCAGGTAATGGCACAACATGCACCTTTCAATGATGTCACCAAACAGAAAAGTTATTAAAAGTTTAACACCAAATAGGGTCCGTGACATGACCATGTCAGAGGGAAGACCAATACGTTCCCTGAGCACACTCACATTTCCCACGTACCCTTTGGGTGAAACACTTTGCATTATAAAGAACAATTTTCTAGTCTGGTCATTTTTTTAGATGATGAAAAGTTGAAAAATTGCGCGCCTTTGTCTTGTGAGTACATTGGCTTATTACGGCTCACTTAAAATGAACAAGAAGCCCAAAAGAAAATTACACACAGGCTTGAGGGCCTGGGTTCACTGATTGTCTCAGACAAGTTAGGACAGTTTCTCTATTGCAGAGAAATTGGTCCGTCTGTGTATGATGTGTGCATGTCAGCTTTATACTACTGTGTCAGCTTGTTTCATGGAGACCTCCAGGAGAAGTATCTCCTCACAGAATATCTGTTTTCTTATGGTGACAATAACAGGAAGTTAAGTTTTGAGGTCAAAATTATCAAAGCTGTCAAGTGCAGCTTGATATGCCTAATTTTTTGTTGTCCAGTGCAGTCTGTCTGGTATTAATGATTTATTCAGCATCACCTGTCCTTAATTCAGCTGTCACCTCACCCATCTTACAGTGTGGAGAGAGAAGAGTGACATAACATAGTCAATGACCAGCTACACGGTACAATTTTCTTACAATGTATTCAAGCCCTAAATAGATCTCAAAAAACACTTGTTTCTACAAGTGTTGACCATAAACAGTTGCTACAGTATTATAATTATTTTTTAAACTACAATTCCTCCATGCAGCCAGTGTCCTGCTGTTCTGATTTGCATCCACTCTTAGTACAGCAAACATTTTATTTAAAAAGCAGCAGCTTTCTTGTTAGCTCTTGTCTTACCTTAGGCCTATTTTCAATTATTCCAAGTTAGAAACATTATCTAATGTAACGCAGAACGCTCCATCAAACAGACAGTGCCTTGGCTTTCCGTTAAATCTACTTCGGTACAGAGATAATTCCTTTACATTCATCTGTATAATTATAAAAAATATAATACACTGACTCCAAAATGTATTTTTATATGTAAACTTGCATTTTTTCACCAAAATTCAAGTACTGCTTGAGTATAACAATTATGAGGTTTATGTGGCTGAAGATCACTGAATCTATGATGACTTTGGGTAGACATGACTGTGGATAAATGCAGACACAACATGGTATCAATACAAAAAAACTGTAACAAAATATAACCAGTAGAAAACAACAGGTAATAAGAGATGCTGCTTATCCATTCACTGGGAGGACTTTGATCGTGGCTGTTTTATCCCTCATCAGTTCATGCCAGTGGTCTTTGAATTCTACAGCATGTGTACCATTATGTGTTTATGCATTGAAATGCCCTTTATGTCGCATAGCAAACTGTGCTTGATAAACTTTACCTTTATCAGTGGAAAGCTTTTCAAAGCTGTATTACTTTTTAGCCTCGGGTGACACCTCATAGCTCTTTAGTAATTCCCTGTAAGTCTTTCCTCCTTTTTCCTCATAGAAATTGAGCATCAATTATGAGTGCAGAACCTGCTTAAAAAAATCTGGCTCCAATTAGAGCAGATCTTTTCATCGCTTGCATCCTAGTGAATATTAAAGATGACATGAATAAGCAATAAGCGCAGAAACTTTCTGCAGCCTCATGCCAGCTACTATACAGCTGACAGTCAAGGGAGGTGCAAAAATATCTACAGCATTCAACTCAGTCCCATCAGCATGCCCGTATCCATGGCAACGGGATCTTGAAAGTATGAATGTACTTTTTCCTTCCTTCATCTTCCCATAACCTAGAAACTTGTTTTAGTTCTATTTAGATAAAACTTTAATATAACTATTAAGCGAACTGCAGTCAGATCTTCACTGAACTTGCAAATTTAATGTTGGTGGTGCGCAGAGTAAATTATAAGGTAACCCCTATATGTCCGAACAAAACTGCTGGATCCTCCAGAAGGTTTCTGATACACTGTGTTCAAATTTAATAACTGTTTTTTGCTGAAGTTTGATCTCTGACAAGCTACCCAAGATGATGTTTTCAATGTCTCCTAGAAATTGTTTTTGCGGCACCTCAAAGCAAGTCTGTATGTCAGATGAAATGTACATGAATAATGCATGTACATTTGTTTATAAGCCCTAAAAATGTGTTGTGTTGCTTTTAGTTTTTGTGACTTACTTTAGCTAGATACCATTTGTACACATTGTTTTTTTTTAATAATTTACTTCTCTTAGATGCTGCATCTCAACAGGCTTAGTTGTGCTTTAGGTACTCTTACATATGACACTGGAATTGTTAAAAATGGTCCCCATCCTATTTTGACCTGAAACATTTTGGCCAGGACAAATACTTTAAGCTTGCATAACCATTTTTCATTTACTTCAATACCGCATGCTAAAACATGAAAGAAAGCAGGACCCAGGTGCAACCACTATAGCAACTCTGCAATTATGAAATTAAAGGATAGTTAAGGTGCGAACATCCAAAAAATATAACTGCCTCTAAAAGCAGCCCCTGTGACAGCATGGCCAAAAAAGGTTTTAGAAACCCTTACAAGAACGTGCAGCTTTGAACATAATAGGCTTGATGGTTGAGGTTTCCAATAGAGTATGCAGTCGGCTGGAAACAGCTGATAAATCCCTTGACAGGCTCAAACTCTCCCTCGCATGGTGAAAGAAGATGGCTTTGTTGCTGACACAACAAACCAAAGATGCACAATAGTTTCTAGAAGGATCTGCAGTGCACAAAAAGGAGCTCAAACCGAGTAGAATATGTCTCACATCTACCAAACGTTATACATTTTACAAGTGTCAGGCCAACATTAACTGTATATAAAAATTTTCCACCCTGTTGTTTAGTCCCATTGTAAAAAATATGCTTCCAGAATAAGTGAGAAGCTGAATTTGGACTTAAAAAAGAATCCACATGTAGTCATAATAACAAGCCTTGCATTTTACATATAATATATATATATACACACACACACACACATATATATATATATATATATATATATATATATGTGTGTGTGTGTGTGTGTGTGTGTATACAGCAGAATTAGTATATTAGTATTCAATAGTATACTGATTGGTTAGTATGTGGTGCTGTTGGTCCATATCTCCTGCAACATTTCAGTGTGTGCACTGTTCTGCCTGTTTCTATGCATTTCTTTGGTCCCCAACAGGCATGCTGCTTAGGGGAAGTGTTGATTCTGAGTTTCCAATTCATGTGTCAGTGTTCTGTTGTGATGAACTGTGGTGTAGTGGGGGTATCCAGAATATTTCCTAAGTGGGATGGAGCTAGGGCACAGAACAGAGCAGTGATGTTGGGGGGGCTCTATGCGGGGAAAAAAAGAAAACCTCAACACAACGGCTGACTTGACTAATGACTAGGAAATGTGCAACACAAATCCAAGCTTATGGTACAATTCTGTTATATTTTTTAAAAGCTGTTACTACTATTATTTAAATTCACCTCTGCAGGACAATAAATAACTTTGCCAGGAATTTTAAATGAATATTGATAATCGCCATTTGCGACTTGTATAAAATCTGTGTGTTTAGAAGTTTATATGTAATGCAATAATAAATGTAAAACATTAGAGTTAAACTATTTATTCTAACAGTTGATCATCCGTCCATCCATCCGTCCATCAATCCATCCATCTGCTTATCCTGTTCTGAGTTGCGGGATCTGACAGTTGTGTCCACAGTAAAACAAGAGTTTCTGAGACTTAGCTGAAGGTCATACCATCTGTTGTCAGTGATGGATCAATGGAGGTGTAATGAAACAAATTATAATCCTGCAACACTCAACGCTGTGAGTGTGATAAAGTGAATATCCAATGTTGGATGTCATGACTGGATGAAATTTATACTTCTTAATAAAGATTCTGCGTTGGATTGAAAGTACTGATAAGATGTAATGACAGACAAATAGTCATTTTAATTTTAAATTATTCAAGGAGGCACGAGGAATGGTTAGGCAAGAACCAACAAGGGCAGTGACACTCAACACCCCTCTGTGTAGGACGTGTCTCTGCTGGGCTCCTGTTCGTGTGTGTGACTTTGCAGCTTGTGCCACTTGTAATACACCAGGAACCACACTGGAGGCTGGAATCCCCTTTGCAGAGCTTTTATTTGCTAGGCAACACCAATTCTAAATCAAGATCCATGAGACGTGGTCTTTAATCCAGGTGAGGGGTCGTTGAAACCAGTAAACCAAGCCGATACCAGGACAGGGGCTAGGGAAGACACAGAGGGTTAATGAGGTACTTGGAGTTGGGAGTACACACGAGGGAGATGAGCGCATAAACAAGGGATCATGAGACTGCTCGGTACACATGCTAGGCAGTAATACTTCGTATTGTTGTCTTACGGTTACCCAGGACCGGCTGGTAAGCACTGATGAGGGGAGCATGACGCCACTGGGGTTAATATCTCAGGATTTGGACCATGATGGCACTGTGGATGTCAGACTTATGCTTCTGGGGTTATTATCTGATCACTTTAACCATGATGGGACTGTAGATGTCAAACATGGTTAACTAAATTCTTGAGAATTCCCTACCTAAAAACTTTGCACCTCATGTAGTCTGTCTGCCTTCAATCATGCCGTTATGTGGAACAAGCTACACAGTGAACAGTTCACATATTAATGAGGAGAGAGGAATGAAAATCATACCTAAATTGTGATAAATGTACAATTTTTATACTGCCATTCCTAACGTTATTACAATTATTCTGTGGTTAACAAAAACTCGAACATATTGCATGAGGCCCCATGGGATACTCCAGGAATGCCTTAAGGTACCCCAGGGATTTACATATCCCAGTACAAACTTGTGATTGTGCCTAATGGGACCGAGAAATAACTGTTTAGAAATGACTTTGCATTTGATCATGTTTATTGAGCATTTGAGAAAATTATGTGGGAAGTGAAGGGAGAGAAGATGAACCAAAATCTACAGTTTATCATGTAGGCCAACTAAACAAACAAACCAAGAAACAAATAAACAGAATCACCCTTTCGTATGAAAAGGAAGGTATTTGCCACCAAAGACATACGTATCAATGAAACCTGAAGAAAACGGCAGCAAAAGCTTTACTGTTTCACTTAGAGTAGGAAATAAATGTACACAAAGCTTCATGAACAGCCAGCTCACAAACTTAAACACAACTTTCAAACAGCGCCAACAGCGAACATAAAAGGAACATGTGAGGCTGATTAGGGAGTGGAATGTGTAGCACATAATGTCATCTGATTCGCTCTCCCAAAGAAGGGCAGCACTACAGCCCCTCTCCACAAAGATGTTGTGCGTTATTTTTCTAGTATTTGATTTTTATTGCCTTCATTATTTCCACATTATGTTTTAATGTCAAGGTTTTCCCGGATCTGTTTGGAGGAATACGCTGAGCTCGCATTTTCCGACTGATCGATAGGGCTTGTGCAAAGGTGTGCACCGGGAATGCTGATCGTCATTGTGAGGACAAACTGAGGCTGGACCGTTTAATGCTGTGAGAGGTGCATGCTGGGAAGTCGGGTGAAAGTGTGAATGAGCGATCGTGTATGAGTGTTGCCCGCTGTGCCAAGGCCTGCTAATGAAACACAGGCAGACAATGTGGGTTGGCCCCATGATGTCAGACACAGGCTCTGGAATGACTCCATGATGTCTGGCACAGGCCCCTCATCCACATTCATTGCTACAGACATATTTCACATTTTCAGTTTATATACCATTTGGATTAAAAATCAAATTTTAAAAGAAATCAAAGCTTGATGAAACTAGTTTAAAGTGTTTGAATTATTTATTTCACTCACGGTCATTCTCTATCATTTCTGTGACCTAAGAGTGATAATAATCTGTATGTATTTTATGTGCCAGTAATGGATCTTTGGCATAGACAAAACATACAAATATATTTTCAGTAGACTCAGAAAAAAATCTGCATGACCATTTAGTGATGAATGTATTTTTAACAAGAAACTTTCAAACAGTTTGAGATTATTAAAGTATGTTGTCCAACAGAGCTTTAAGTATTAACTTTCTTTCCTACTCAGCATCTGTGGAGTTTCAAAGGATCTTAAAATATTACACTGCATGTAAAATATGCAGGCTCCTATCATACAGACTGATCCTGGGTTTGTTGAAACAAGCACAGCAACCACTTGGTTCTGCAGACAGTAAAAATTTAAGCAGCACTGCGACAACCAAGGCCTGCGAACCTGATTAACGCGACTGTACATCTTTATCTTTTTACCTAAAGAACATCACAAAACGTGTCCTTAAAGTCATGAGTCTAAGGATTTGGCTATTCATTATTTTTAGCTGGGCAACAGGGAACAATGGTTAAAGCATTCAAAAGAAGTAGTTTTGCTCAGTGAGACACAGTTCAACACTCAGTGCTGAGTGTATGGAGTGAAACTTTTATTGTTTTTGGTTCTGCAAGTTCTGACCCAGTTGTAAAAAGTTGTATCTCCGTCTTGCTTTCTTGCTGGAAAGGGAGAAGAAACCTGAGAAGGCAGTGATATTATACTGGCACTCGGCTGCCTTTGAAAGCCGTCTTCGCTGGGGTATCACTCTTCATCCGTCGGAGCTGCGTTCAGATCCATTTTCAGCACAAAGGATGGGGGTGTGGGGAAGTGGGAGGGAGAAACTTTGACATAGAAGCATAAAATTTGAAGACTGTAAGCAGGCAAGAATCTGGGGATCTTGGAGATCCATCAGTTGATGCTGCCTAATGGGGTGTGAGCACTAAGGCTGGTGCTCACAACGATTTGCAACATTCATATTAACGGATCACTGTAGGGTGGTGGCACAGGGTACCTTACAACATTAAAGTGCCCCCTAAACTACTGGGTTACTTAACTCTGGGACAAATAAGGCATTGCTTGAATTCCTCTCTCATTCTCCTGCTCTGTCCCTGTTTTTTCTTTGTCTAGGACCAACCTTTCTCATGTACCGACCTTCTGTCTAACTACCTGACCTTTTGACTTTGGCACTTTAATTAAACCGAAGCTCTGCCAGTGAATTCCCCTCTTCTCTGTGTTTTCTGTTAGTTTTTTTATTGTTAAATTTTTAGCGGTAAGAGGTTGGTGGCTACAGTAAATTCTAGATTTAATGAGCAATTAATTATAATTATTAATTACAAATACACTGCAGAGCTACAACCCATTCATAAGAAACCTGATTTCACGTAATTTTTTATAAAATGGGCACAAGGATTTCAGAGAGGAACTAATCTGCAGTTTATCACATGGCTCATTAGACCAGCATTATGGAATTACTACTTTCAGTTTAGTGTCAAGAGTATATGGGTAATAGGGTATTAAAAGATGAACAAAGACCTGGATGAAGCAATAAAAAGGCTTCAGCAGGTCGATGTTAACATTGTGGTCACAATACAAGTTCTGTTTTGTGGGCCAGCAATACCTCACATCAGTGGACAGGACTGAAAGGTGAGATTCTAAGTGGAATTTGACGCAATCTGTATTCTTTCCTGGATGAATGCAAAATCTGTTTAACATTAGTTTGTGTTCAGTTGTTACTTCAAACCTATGTTGGTATATTTTTGTGACAGATTCATATTTATATTCATATTTTATTGTAATGTAAAAAAATGGCAAGTTAATATGAAAAATCTCTTATATGTATGCTCTGTGGTATACAAGAACAGACACAAGTACAACACAACCAGATCATTGTACAGTACTTTGTTGAAGATGAAATAAAGCAACATTCTGTCAGTAAAAAATTATAGCCTTGCTCCTTGTGCAATTAGCACCAGCACAATCCGAGTTAGTCAGAGGGTGTTCTGCTGTTACAAAACCTGAAATTATCCACCCCAATCGCATGTGTAGATCCCCACAGCTGCACTGCTGACATGCTGCCCCGGGCTGCTACTATCCATTTAATTTCCGCCTCTCCTCGGGGGTCCTGGCAACAGTCTAGCTGGGGTGTTGCCGGGCTGCGTCGTGTTTGAGCCGTGCAGAAATTCCCAGCATGCAGTGCGCCAACATCTCCTGGGATAAATAACTTCTCCCTGTTTGCTGCTTCCACAAGGTGAAAACCTGGCCCGGTGTTTCTGGTCATTCCCCCAAGGGCACACAGAGACAATAAATATTTATTCTAGCAAATTCCTCTCGCCCCCAGAGTGAGTCTCGACAGCTCTGGAAGCAGGCCTGGTAATGATACACATTATCTCGCATCAGGGACGAAAATAAAAGACCGATAAGGGAGAGGCCGGAAAAAGAACGAAAGCACGAGTCACAGCTAACTATAGAAATGGCGGAGCTGGGTGCGGACCAAGCTGCACTAACACTCCATTTGTATTACCCTCCTAGAATTTTGTTCTGTGTCTTCAGTTTTGGTCCTGTGTCTGCTCAAGTGCGGACAAAATGTTATAAACGTGTCCACAGTAATTACGCCCTCTCCTGGCTGGACTGTCAATGCGCTCCACCGAGGGCTATCCCAAGGTGCCCCTCGCTGCAGCTATTTACCTGCATGCTAAGGCTTTCATCTAATTAAACACTTTCACGCTCAGCCGGCAAACCTGCCTCGATTGCTTTCTATTTTAATTTGTGATGGCTTCCTCCTGTCTCTGCTGTGCACTTTGATATAGTCGAGGGGCTATGAGGATTTATTCGACGAGCCCGCTGATGTGACACTTCACAAGGCTCGCCGTTGCGATGACAGTGAGAAAACAATACATCCCATACGCCATACCCACTCCCTGGAAGGTGTCCATGCTGCAAACACCTAAATTTGAAATAAATTGCGTTATTGAATGGACGAAGTCCTGATCTTTTTAGGTAACTTTATTCAACAGAAGGCTGCTCCAACCTACAGTAGGCGTTATGCTGAATGATGCAGAGCACGATATACTGTATACTGCGGAGTGTCCTTTAAGCATGAATGCTTTTGAAGTTCTGAATAAGAGAATAAGCTTTAAAGATTGTGTGTAAATTCAAAGCACAACAGACTGAGTATTTTCAAGCTTGGGCTCCTGCAAAATACAAGTGCTGCATGCCTAAGTGCATCTGCTGGTGTACTGCCGAGACTGATGTTGCAGTAAAAGGTACAGAATTTCACGGTGTAGTAAGTACATTGTAGTTATCAGCAGGTTCATGATTTTTATTGACAGGAATATATACCATTAAAGCTTTCATGCAAATGGTACTTCACACACATTATGACGCCACCCAGGAAGTCAGTACATCATTGGTCTGAGGTTGTTGGTTTTTTTGAGCCGTTGTTCTACCGGCATCAGCCAGCACAGCCACCACACGATGCAACTCTGCAGCGAAAACGTCTTCCAGGTGGGCCTCACACGAACACCGAAAGCCAAGGTGGAGCAGGCCGCAGGCAAAATCGGGGAATCTCTGAAGCAAGTCGGCTGCTCTTCCGTGCCGTCCACTGGCAGTTCGTGGTGTGGGGGCTGCATGGATCCCAATTAAAGCAGGAAGGCAGGGGTACGCAGCTCTGTCTGATTTGAGCAGCATGTGGTCTTGTGTAGTTCATGTTCCTCCATTGGGCTCTGTGCAGTGCTTAGTGGCTCTAATTACTGGAGCTGTGTACGAAACAGCAGGAATGAATATGGCTTGCATTTAGGTTTCCATCAGCACACTCTTTTTTTCATGGGTGGGGATTGGCCGCTGCCAAGTTTGGGCTTCTACTCCAAGATATTTGGAGTTAGCCAGATGTTGATGTCTTTAATTAAGGTGTTAACAGCCCAAAGTGGTTCTTATGTTCTATAAGGCACCAAACAAGCTCTTCACTGGATTACTGATTTAATTTACAGCAACCAAATGATGTAGTGGTTGTCGAACTGAATATGAAATTTCACCTAGAGTAAGAAGAGCTTCACTCTCCAAGACACACACACACACACACACACACACACACACACATATGCGCGCAAACATAGCCCTCATAATGTTCACAGTATATTGCTGACAAAAACCCCTGATACGTATTTGCAGAGCAGACAGCAATCTGATCCAACACGATAACCTCCATGTATGCTGTGTACTTGCAATGTCTGCAGTGTTGGAAACTTCATATTACACTTAACCTGTGCAGATGATTTTCTGCTTGTAAATTAATTCTGTTTTTAAATAAAATTTGAATTTGTTTTAGTCCTTAGTCTGTATAAAGACCTAAAACAAAAAATTTGCACACAAACTGAAACTTCCCCAGCCTCTCTATCACCTGCACACCACGATCCTGAACATTTGTGGATTTGAAACAGGTTGTACAGAGCATTTCTAGAACAGCATGTTTTCAATGTTCTTAAATTCTTAATGTTCTGTCACATGCACTGCTACCATTGTTTGTTAAAAGTGAATAGCTTTATTAAGTTACATTAAAATTCAGCAGTTCTTTGTGCGTTGTTAATTACTTTTTTTAAACCGGAGTTCGGAGGAACAATGCCTCTCCTTTTTAAGGATTGCCCGTAATGTTCTGGGAACCTGAAGGAAGCTTGACGTGTCTACTCTTGAAATGTAATTTCAGCACACTCATTTTAACAGGTCAAACATGTTCACTATCTGAGATTTCACCTTTAATTAAGCTAACACAATTTAAAAAAAAGGCTCTAGGTCAATATGGCTCTAAGGCAAAGAGTGCATTTGCATTATTAGATTTTAATAGGTTATAATAATGAAAAAGCTGTAAATGTATCTGTAATGTCTTCAGTTTTTGTTTCCTTTCACAGCACCGTGGAAGAAAACAGCCACATGACCTTTTGGACCTTGCTTTGGTGCGGAGCTGTTTTTTTGTGTTAGGAGTCTGGGAAAGGCACTGTTATGTGAGGCCTAGCTTGCTAAAGTCTGCTGCTATTGGATTAACATGAGGCGCAGCAAGGTGTGTGGTCCCTCACATGCTAATGGCAACAACACACACACACTCACAGATATATGCAGCAGAGTTGTACACACATGTTGGAGTTGTACACACATAGGTGCTCACTTTTATTCAGGTCCGTGTGACAGCAATGAGAGCTGATAAAAAAAGGAACAAAAATAGACCACCATGCAATGCGTCAGATGTCACATGCAGTCCTGTATGGGGGGTAGGTTTCAGTTTTGCCTATCCAAATAATATTCTTATTCTTTGTGATGCTGCTGGGAAAAAGGAAGTGTGAAATTGTGAGAATCTGATTGTGCCACATTTTATTTCTGGCTTTTTTTCGCCCCACACCCTGGCACCCCCTATGTTTGCACAAAGGAGATGTCACATCTGGTGCTGTGAAGAGCAGCTGGGAGTGCGGTGCCATGGCAGACCTGGACACCTCCCAGGACATGCCTGTAACTGTCCCCAACCCCAAGCAACCTAGCCAGAAACCAAGCTGAGGCTCTGCACATGAACAGCAGTCAAATCCCGCTTGATGACTGGAACCCAGTGTTCCTCAGCCAGCACGTGTGATGCTGCTGTGCATACTCAGAGAGGCTGTGACAGAGAGCACACCATCTTTTGGATCTTTGTTTCTTAACTAAAGACTACAGGCACTGTACTGCCAGATGGCTGATTATACGCAGTCATGTGAGGAGAAGTCAATTTCAGAAGAAGAGTGTAAAAGTAATGACAAGGCAATGTGATGGGTGTCTTCCATAACCGCATGCTCACCCAATTCATGACAGAAATGACTGAACAGTTTTGATAACCATGGCAACGAAGTCACTGGGTACGCAGGCTTCATGGGTTCCTTCTTGGCATGTAGAAGTGAATCCAGAGCTGCCCCTTATGGCCAGCACATTAGCAGAGACAGGAAAGAAATGACACTCTGCCTTCCAGAGCATGTCGGGGAGACATGATGGTGGCCAGTTGGGTGGGGGGGGTTGTGATGCAGGGACTCCGTCAGAAGCAGCAGATGCCTCCTCTGTACGCCTGAGCCTCTATGAGATGAGGAAAGGTGCAGAGGAACGAGGTGACAAGTATGTGTGACAGCTTGTTAAAGACAGTGTAGACTCCTGGAGCCGCCCTGAAGGAAGGCCGCATCAATTCTGTTAATCTCCCCTGAGCACTGGCTCGTTAGTAACCTCCGAAAAGTTTCCAGCTTAGGTTGCCCCACGCCCCTCCTCCTCTGAGTGTATACAGATGGTATTCCATTTACTCTGACAAAACAACCGTGAACAAGATCTTGTGAAACCTGCAGGCATAACATTTTATTAAATTGAATTTTTATACTTGGCTCAGTAAGTATTGAAATAGAAGTATCCCTGTACACTTCGTTTGTTAAAGTTAATGTTGTCTGGAGTACATTTTCTGAGTGTAAATAACACTGCAGTGAGCTTTGAAGGTCGTACACACAGTTCAACTTTATGACTTGTTGATCTGATACAGTTTTATGTTATAAACTGAATATATATGGCCTGATTATCTTTGCAATTATCTGCTTATTTTAAACTGTCATGGGAACTTGTTTTATTTTCTTTTAAATTACTACATGGAACATGGTCGAAATGTTGACTCTAAAGCGCACTTGTGATTATAAGAAATGATTAGGGCTGAAGTATGTGATGAAGTAGGTAACATTGTCAAAATCAACAGGAAATATTGTGTATATATTTAATTCCCGCAGAACTGAAATGGAACAACTGTCTCTATAACAATTATGGGAAACTAGCTGATGTAAAACAGCTGTATCTGTTTCTATTTATCACTCCCCGAAAACATCCACTGTACTCCACTGTGCATAGTGGAGGTGCCAGCTTGAGCAAACATCATCATTCTAAAAGATGTGTCCATTAAATCACACAGGTGCAATAAATCAAAGTCTCTGACTGTGAGTGCAGTTCCCCTGGCTGATGTAGTGTTTTAAATTGGCACGTTTTGAGACTTGGGCAAGTCAGACTGATCAAAATGTAGCATTTGGACACATCGACCAGCAGCGCCGTGTGCCAAGAAGGGAAGAGTTTATGTCAGAATCAGCCGTGTGATGCTACCGTATGAGTCACGCTTTGGGGTGTGTAAGTTAAAAACTCATTTCAAATCCACTTTGCACAGACGATGTAGTCAAGGAAACAAGGCAATTGACTTGAATATCTGTTTTGACAGGGAGCCATTTCTGTAAAAGGCAAAAAATAAAAAGTAAAAATGAAGTCATCCATTCCCAGCCCACATTTATATTCTTATAAACGTGGAGAGAACATTAAACATGACCAAAATTCTGTCATCTGAGAAATTACTTCCACTCAAGTAAAAGGTTCCTTTATAACCAATACAGATGGAAATTCTATATGTTGGCAAAGTATAAGAAGTGTATTTTCTGTTATGCTGTAGTTTATTTCGGTGTTACCCCAGTTGCTTTCATTGATGTTATTCTTAATATCTGACATCTTTTTGAGAATCTGAATTGCAACCTGCCATCTTTTCTACAAACATCATAATTTATTGATTAAATATTAAAAGTTTTCAACTACATATATGTCATTTCATAATTACCTTTCATGCATAACCGGTTTAAGTATCTTGAGAAGAGAATGGTAAACAAGAGCCCTGTTGGGATTTTAAATGGTAGCTACTTAGACAATCTTGGTCATTTTCGGTATTCAAGAAAAGCCTTTCCAACACACTCAAAGAATTATTATCATGCTTTCACTATATGTGACAAGTAATTGTGACTGAACATGACTGTCAGTGATTATTATTGGTTATAGTCCTATATGATTTGCTAAATCAAACCATTTAATATTGGCTAGCACAATTAATTTGTGAGGCACTTCAAATGAGGCATTTAATAACACAAAACTAATAACACATATTGCTCACCCAACTTCACTTATTACACCTTAAAAGTTCATACAAAATTCAAGGATCCCGTATTGATAGTTATGTCATTGTCATGTCCCCGTCATTACTGCGTGTCAGCCATGCTGCATCAACAAGTAATCCAGTGCGAAGTATCAAGTGCCCATGCAGTATTCTCATACATTATGGTTTCTGGTGTCCCTTGATTTGTGCCCCTTCTGTGCTACCTGAATTCCCCTATCCCTCACCTTGCCTTTTGTCCTTTTCAGCCCAAGTCCCTGTCATGGACCGATAATTTGGTTTCTTCACTCCTCACCCATCTCCTGGATTTTGCCTCTTGGATTGTGTATTGTGTTACTCTGTCTGTGTCCAATAAAGGACCCTCCTCTGCAAAGAGGATCCAGCCTCTCGTTCTCCTTTCTCAGATATTACAGTCATTTTATTTCCTCATTTTCTAATTCATTTTTAAACCTCTTTAGCAACCTGGTATAAAGAAGAGTGTCACTAGGGCTTGACTGGGACAAAAAATCAGCCCTTTCATTTTTGGTCCAAGCAGCCCACCAATACAATCCAGAACTGGTCCATATATTAATAATACATTGTATCCATCCCAAAGTGAGACGGCCCACCAGGATAATGCCCGGTATGCCAGATTACCAATCTAGCCCCTCATACTCATCCAAGAATGCATGCTGGGAGCTGATCCGTGATCGCGTTATTGTCTGAACTTGTTAGTGCAGCTCACCGTGCTGATGGGCTGGTTTTGCATTCATGGGAATTGAAGGTAATTGGTTTGCGTTAGCTCAATTGCCTTCACTCACGGCAAAGCCGTCTCTCGGTTCAAATAAACCCGTCCAGAGAGAGTGTTTTAACTGTGTCATTAAGTCTTTCGGTCCTCTTTTCTAAATGGCTCCTGGCTGGAGCACGAGAAGTAATTGGCCTGGTGTGAAATCACTCAGAGTTAAAGCTAATAAAGCCTGGTTTAAAGTCCCCCGAGAATGCCTGTTTTTGGAGAATTTATACATCTGCTTGCTCATAAACAAGTTAGCTTTAAACAAGTAACAACAGAGCTTTGAGGACTTGGTATGTGGTAGAATGTGAGGTGTGTTTGAGGTGGCACACAGCAATGCTGAATGGCAGCACTACCACCGGGAGCCTTAAAATCAGGACGCTGGTGACAGATCACACACACGTCTGTCTGCAGATCGAAAACAAAACTCTCGTGTTTGTAATGCAGGCTGAACAATATTTTCATCTGAAAAATGAAAACTGACTGTTGAAAAGCCACTTAGCTGATAATGAGGGTGATTATAGTACTGAAATAAAAATATGTTAGTTGACACTTCAATGCTGTTGGGTGTTTTATGCTAGGAAAGAAAGAACCACTGAGAAGTGTTGCAGAATTTCTTTTTTCCAACTTTGTTTGAAAGCAACGCAGCAGAATAACAGCCTAATGGAACAGCAGCATAAATCAGTAAGAAACTTGGATGAGAGAAATGAAATATTAAAGTGCATTAGTGAAACATAATTAGTGGGGAGATCTAGACACATTCTGCACTGTCCCTGTGGTATGTCAAGATGTTTCATTTATTTCTTTCCAGAAATTCCAGTCCAACACAATTTAAGTAAGTTACATTTGACACTTTTACTCATTAATCCTGCTGGATGCTGACTGCGGTTAAACACTGACACTCCCCCGTGGGATGTGATTCGGCCTGTCTGTCGAAGTCGAGCTTCTCAGGATACAAGGACCTCACATTATGAGTTGAACGTGCAGAAGCCATTTATCGCTGCCATAATGCTGTCAAGACACCCTACTTCAGCATCTAGGCAGCCTGTCCACTGGCTGCTCAGGGGGACTGGCATTTTTAAGTCATGTGTTTTAAGCCATTTTTAGACACAAAATAAATAATTTGTTCATTTACAACACGGTACCGGGGGCTTTCTTAGACAAAACCACAGGGCAGACCATACTCCTGCAAAGAGCACGGAATTCAAGGCCCTTGGCTATAGTTACTTGACATGGTTGTGCTTGTGACAAATCCAGTTCCAAAATTTCAGACCTGGTTCTTGTGGGAATTCTCTGGTACAACAAGGAGAAATGTACAGGCTGTGGTGCAGAATGAAGGACAAAAGCCTTGCTGAGGACTTTCAGAAACAAAGTCCAGAGAAGAAACACAACAGCAATGATCAGAAATGCACTGA
This sequence comes from Chitala chitala, assembly GCA_025773905.1. Taxonomy (NCBI): domain Eukaryota; kingdom Metazoa; phylum Chordata; class Actinopteri; order Osteoglossiformes; family Notopteridae; genus Chitala; species Chitala chitala. Next base: position 38,728 of record JABJVR010000148.1, on the reverse strand, counting down.
AAAAAACCTTGTAGTGTTGGGGAGTTTTCATTGGACAGTGAGTATGAGCAGCCAAATATATTTATTTATTTTGCTGGAAATTACATTATATCCCACATTCAATGAAAGAGCCAACCTTTTCTTTAATATTTATAACTCTCCAGGACTGAGGACATACAAAAGAGAAATGGCAAATGTTTGTATTTATAAAAACACAAACTGATAAACACAATAAGTAACTAACCGATTTAGGCAGAAGATCGATTTAGTTAGTCTAGCTGTGAAAAGAGGGGAACATAAAGGGACCTTGGGAGCAAGAACCTTGTTAGACCATCCCAATAACATTACTATCACTTGTAATGCATTTACAAGCTAGAATGACCAGGAAATAACCTGTTCTGTTGTACAGAAGCTGGCCTGATTGACCAATATGGAAACGTGATTATTCTGTGTCAAGTCGCAAGCATTAATGAGTCATATTTTGGTGAATACAAGGATTTCCCTTTTAGATATTCATACTTCTCCCATGGTTCTCAAGTTAATTTTTCAAAGCATATTAGATTTCGTAATTCATAATCACATTCGACTTAATTACATTAATGTGTTAATGTGTTCAACATCGAATCACATTACTTACAAACATGGGTTAAAAATAGCAACATCCTGCAACCAATAGACTTGGTCAGAACGACTGCAGGCGAGAGCTACTGCGTTTATTTATGATTTTCAAACAAAACCTCAGATGAAACAACAGATAACAGACCCACGTTAACAAAACAGACTGTTTATTCTCCTTGTGCTTTTTACTGTGTTCATTATCATGCTTCTTTCTCTTATCCGTAGCTAGCTGAAATTCTAGGAATGATTGATGACCTCGCATTTTTATAATTGTTTGTACAGGAATGTAATTTGGCCTAAGAAGTTTGCTCATATGTGTGCCACGAGGGCCTCTGCTGGGACTCTGACCTTTTGTACGCCAGACTAATTCCTTAACCATGACTGTGCCCGCTTCCCGTCATGTACAAAAAGGGCATTATGAAAAAAAAAAAAAAGTTTGACGTTTATCAAAATGTCAAGAGAAGCTTCCTCTGAGAAAAATATCAGGCTTTTCCCAAGCATCGAAAGTAGATATAATAGAGGTCTTTAAGAGAATTTTTTTACCCTGGACTGGTTTTGGAACAGCAAACTTATTGCCACATGACAGGGCACTGCAGCTGAATACTCAGCAAGCATGATGCTATCATTGTATGAATCAAGTTTTATTGAGAACTGGGGCTGTGCAGACAGTAATGTCAGTTTTTCCGTATCACACAAAAGACCTGGTAAAAAAAAAAAAAACAACAGAACAGCGGTGACATGGCATGTCTTAAATATGTATGCTACAGCATGGCGTTTAGGAAAACTGAAACCTGTACATCATATGTGACAATAGCTGGTAGCAAAGTATACAGCTCTGTAGTGTGAAAGTTCCCAGATGAGCTCAGCCGGTACTAGGTTACCTGTAAACAATGAAAGCAGGCTACCCTCAACCAATTAAATGCTTCTCTTGATAAATAAATGTAAATAATAAGGGCACCCTAATATCAATCAGACTGGCTCATTGTTTTGTGTTATTGCCTTGTACCTTTGAGGATGGGGGTTTGAAGCCCAGCTGATGTATAAATCACTGCATGTCTAGTCCCAAGATTGGATTAAAGGGTAGAGTTGTAGCTGGTGTAAAAACCTGTACCAAGCTGATGCGCCTATTGTACACTGGATGCTGGTTGATCTGCTATGCTGACTCACACGAGGGGAGCAGCTGAAAGTTAACAGTCTAATTATCAAATGGTCATGTGAGTGTTCTGGTTGATTTTACTCACACTAAAGGATTTTGGATTTTGGTAAAGTGCACATGGTTTTTATAATGTAATTAGTCTACTTGTCTAATAAATATCTAGTGTTAACAGTGAATGTAGGCAGTGGAATAGGTTATAACTAAAAACATACAAAGCTGTCTAAAATGTTTTGAGACCCCAGGTCATTAGTAGAAGGCCTCTTACTCTGGTCCAGATACCAGCTGCCCAGCCTATAGTGTCAAGTGAATTTGTTGCAATCCCGACCATCAATCAAACATAATTTAAATTTGATAGTTTAATTTATTTAGGACATCAACAAAGTCAAAACACTGTCTGAGCTGCATAAAATTTCCACTGAATAGTCAGACGCAACATCGCCATTGAAATGCGTTTTAATTTACTTGCAATGCAACGTTTAGTTTTCATTTCAATTTCATTATTTTTATTATGAAAAATATTTTGCCTAATTGGCCAGGTTTCACACAGATGGCAATTTTTTACTAAACCAAATGAGTACTGGGACTTAAAAAATTTGACGTTCTTTGATGTCACATACATCTATGCCTATTATTCTGACAGTGAGCCAGACACCCACTGAAAACCAGTATGCAATAAAAGGTACCTATTTATTTTCCACATGTTGTTTTAACCTTACTTCATCTTCGACCGAGTAAATGGATAGATCAATGGACATTTTGCGTTAATACACACTGAAAGTTGAAGAAAGCTATGGTATTTCTTTTAAAATACATTTACTTTGTTGTAGACTTTAAACACCAAATGTGTTTGGTATTCAGCCTCTACTCAGCAGTGTCTAAATTGCTGTTTGTATATGACAGGGCTGTAAACTCTATTTCAGTGTCGATAAGCATTTAAGCTGGATGAAGATATCAAGCATTCTGAAAACCAAACCTTGTGGCTTCCTCGTTTAAAATAAGTACCGTCGTAAAACTGTCCTAAATGAATTCGCCCAGAGCTGCTAGGCATTCGAAGAACACAATCTCTGTTATGTTTACTGTCTATGTTAACCCTTTGGCAGGATGGATGCTGCTTACTTTTGCATTTTTGCATGCAAGTAGAGCAGCCCTTTGCTTGTGGTGAAGATAAATGTCATGGGGGAAAAGTGGACAAATACCACATGCGGCTCTGTAAGGTCAAGCAAAGAGCTGACTTTCTGGGCTTGTGATATAGATGAGCTCTTGCCAGAAGAAAAGAGCAACTGTAGAATGACGCTAAAGTTGTCTTACATACGCCTGATTTCTCTTGCACGCCATCCTACTGAAAATAGAGGATTTTCTCATCTTTGATTTCCTTGATTTTTTAAAATAAAGTCAGACATAGTCCCTTTATCCTCATAGAATGATTGAAAGAACGATTAAGGATTTTGATATGGGTAAACAAAAACTGTTTTAACAAAGGCCTCCTCCTATTTGCCCACTGTAGAGGAGATATGATAATTTGAGAACCTGTGTTGTGCCACAAAATAGCAATACACAGACAACCTTTCAGCACTGTTCACAAAAACACAATCCTTACTTACAGAAAAAAACATATTCCAAAATTTATAAGTGAGATCAGCAGTGGTCTGACACAGTGAATTAGATCTTGTTTCCCTAAGTGGTCTGCTGGGTATCTGAGCCACACCAAGACCAAGGACAAGAACTTACTTTGTCACTTGGAACTCAAGCCAAAGCAAAGTGGAGAGCCAGATTGAAATATTGATTAACATGCTTTGCACTTGGGACAAAATCATTACATTATTACACAAAGGCTGAAGACTCAGTGTAGATTAATTATAGCGCAAGCAAACAGTTATGGATGGTAAACTAATTTACCCATGTCTTGCATTTCAATTCAACACAGATATTGACTATTGGCTGATTTTATAATCCTTAATGACAAAACTAAAATCTAGATAATTTTAGCTTTAACATACTGTAGTGCATGTTGTAAAGGACCACATGCTGTACAGGTGTGCAAAAATGTGCGGTAAACTCATATTTCTCTGCCTGACCTCTATTGAGGAAGACACTTACGGAAAAAAAAGGATGAGGTGGAGTTAATGTTTCTAATTTTAAGTGTGAAAAGATGTTGCTACTAATTAATTAATGTTGCAGAAGAAAAAGGCGTGGCAGGTCGATTGCAGAAAATAAATTGGAGGTGATCTGAAAATTGATTGTTTAAGTGATCCATAGCCTCACGTTAGTGCACTTAGCACTTGTTTAATGTGATAAGTTAAGGACCCTTCAGCTTTTCTCCAAATAAGAGTGTGTACAAAATGCTTCTGGCACAGAAAATTAATAGAAGGTCCCACTAGTCTCATAGATCATACATTTAATGCATTATTCTCAGAGCAGGAGTCACATTTCTAACTGCTAAAGGTGAGAGCCTTAGTGGAGTCCCTGCAGTCCTCTTCAGCTATTGCTGCTGCTTGTTTGCTGTTAAGCTGATCTGGTTGGCACTAACGTCCAGAAAAACAGGAAGGAAACTGGTCTTCCCATTATGGTCTGAGGTTGTTTTCAAACACATTTCCATTCAGACACTTCAAGATTAACATGTCTGTCCGACTGTTTTCAATTCTCAAATGCACACTCCGAAGCCTGTTTCTAAATATGAAGCTATACCATTCAGAAGTCAGCTGTTTCACCCACAAACTTCGAGACTTCCTTGATATAAATCACACCAGGCCATAAAATGTAATAGAAGAGGCAGTTTGTTGTTGGTGAAGTGGAGACGTCAGGCTTGACATCCATCAGCCTCGCTGCAACCCTCAGCACAGGTGTATACCATCATTCTGAAAGTGACAGTGTACCAACAAGCCAAGGTTATCCAGTGCCTCATCTATGCTATTCAAATGCTGATCTATACCTTGGGGAAAAAAGGACTTTGGCAGTTATAGTAACTCTCAAAATCCAGCTAAGTATAAAAATGTCCTATCATATTACCATTATACACAGGCTATCAAGCCTTTGTAATCACTACATTTAACACAAATAAAATGCTATTCATAAACACAGCTTTTTGTATTTGTGTCGGCCTTATGAAAGCATTATACTTATAAACAGCATTCTATCTGTTAATATTTCTGCTATGGGAGAATTTGAGATGTGAATACCAAAGGATGCCTGGGCAGTGAAGACCTCCTGGGACTTTGTTAGGCATCTTGAAGGTCCTACCTCATTTATTCTTCCTGCCTCCCCTTAAAAATACAGTGATCTTCCGTTTTTTCTGTACCCCCAAATGTGGAACAATCAGCAGCAAGTTCTTACTGGTACAGCTCTGGGGTCCAGCATTCTTTTCATTGACAGAATCTTTGTGTGGACACAGAACGCTGGACTGTATTGATTTGTGAGGGGAAGTCTTACCCCTCGTCATTCCTACCTGCCAGGGACGACATGTGTATCTCAGATATCAGATGGGACAAAGTGCCACAACAAATGGATGCTGCATGCAGTGACAATATTTTTAACTACTTCACCAGAAAACCCTGCAAATAAAATCTCACAAAACTGACACAGAGCCAGGCTATCTGTTCAAATCTCATAGAGCATGTTGGAGACAAAATGGGCATTTTTTTTTTTTTTTACCTTTGGCTTCCACACTGGCTTCCCCTGGTAGCAAAAGTCAACTTTTTTCCTTATTTCATTTCATGTGAAATTCTGTTATCAGAAGCATTTAATTTAATTATTTCTCTAAAACCACTTTGCCACTTCAGGTTCGGGAAAGCCAGCAGCTACACAATATACTCTTCATGATAAGATATAAATCCAACACATGGCAGACACAATGGACTTCACAATTCACCTATACCCCATTTCTTTGTACTACTACTACTGAGATAAACCTGAAAACTTCAAAAACTTCCCAGTTTTAATTCATCTGTCCACTTTCAATAAATTTGTTAAAAATTTTACCATTTTTATCTGGACTTGAGATCTGTAATGTTGTTGAACATCAGGCTGGGACACTCAAACGTTCCCTGTGCCCCGCTTGTGGTTGCCCACTGCTCCCCCCAAGGGGATGGGTTAAATATAGAGGACCAATATTATTGTAGCTGGTATGTAAAATGTTGTAAGTCACTTTGGATAAAAGCATCTTGTAAATAAATAAATGTACATGAAATAATTTTAGTCTATTTTACCAACGTGTTATATCATAACCTAAGTCTAAACATGACCACTGGTACTGTTCCACGGGAGTATTTCTGAATTTGGTACTAGTGCACATATATATAAATTCGGACCATCTTTGCTAGTCCCTTCTCTACATGCCCAGATCATACCCAGGGTGGGTGGGCACCTTCTAAAGTCACATACTGCATCGGTGCCACAAATATCATGGACCTTTGGTCAAGAGTAGGTCATGGGCCTACAAAGACCAGCATGAAGTAATGCTGCTAACTACAATATATATTGTTTTGTTAGAATTGCATGATCATTTTTGTCAGAGCTCTGCAATGTTAGCATGCCCATGGGGGCTGGGAAACCAGTTGACTGTTGGTTGATTTTACAGTCCTTAATAAGGGTATTCTGGTTATTTTCCTCTGTTGTCTTTTCCTTATGTATCGTTTTGTTCATGCATATATGACCACAATGTGTATGTATGTATGGCATTACAGCAGCCATAATATTTGTGTGTAACACCAACAATACTGTGAAGTGTCTTGGGGAAACTTTGCTGTAATCCATAGGCTATGCAGTAAACCAGGAAAAGTAAGGTGTAGTGCAACTTGGACCAAATTTTAGTTCATAAATGACTATAACAAGTTGTTAAATAAGACTGAACAGCAAAAACCACATTCAATATATATAGTTAAAGAAGTAGTTCATAGACTTGTTTCAATGACACTGAAGTAGTATTAAAGTCATTTTATAATGTATTTCTGTTGTCTGTTATCTTGAACTATCATTCATCCATTTAGCCAGTATTCAGTTGTCAAGTCTCATTGAGCAGTTATTGATTTTAACACTTTGCTTCACCTTTATCAAACTGTTGTATGCTGTTGTATGACTTAACTTCTCCAGATCAATTGGCTGTGCTTATTTCTGTATGATCAATATTTCAGGGAGTGTGATTTACATAAAACATAATCACACTTGCTTTAAACTCTGAGTTTCCATTCTTTTTTTATGATTGAGCTGATAAATGTATGAGCTAATTGTTTAACTAGCTGTAATGAGCACTGGCAGAAGTTCATCTGCATCAAAAACAATGAAACATCTTTAATATCTTAGCCCATTGTAGGAGGCGATACTTAAGACATTCATCTGGATCCCATCAACAAATGATTAGCATAAAAGACATATTTTCTACAGAGTCCTAAAGAATGTGTAGTATAGCAGTGTTTTATTAACAAATCAAGAAAACAAACCCCTGCCATAAATCTAAACATTTAGCTTTGGGACACAATTTTTACTCAACTATAAAATATGTATTTTAAACATGTGTTCAAGACAAACAGTTGTGTTAAATAATTTTACACTTTAGAGACACTAAAGTCCTCTCCGTTTGCTGTGAAGTCTGAAATGTCATTTTAGAAAGGTCTGCTAAACATGGGAGAATACACACTTATATGAAAGGAACATATAAACACACACACACACACACACACACCTCAAACCCACAACCCTTGTGGTGTGCAGTGTCATCACCACCAACGAATCACTGCCCTATAATAGAATTTATAAATGTTATACTATATGTCAGTGATTCCTGTACTGTGGCATATGAAATAGACGATTTTAGCAATTTCTGAAATGGGTATGTAACTTCATAGCAAAACAACTTTACAAAACATAACAAAAATGTAATTGTCAACACCCACATTTTAACAAATTAGAACAATGTATGTTGGTTGTCAAAAATTACAGACAGAACATTTCTGAAACATTCCCAGCTAACTCGAAGTGGGGATCATCTTTAACACTCAGCATGTGACTATATTGTACATTTCTTTTCACACTTGCTTTTAAAAATTTGTGTTTTCTTTCTTGTCTGAGTGAATAAATCCTGGCTCATTGTTTTACTCCCCCAAACTGTCGAGTGCAAATAAATTTTTCAGTTTCAAGGCTACCGCGAGCTGTTGTGCATGAGCGCGTCACGGTCCCGCGCAGTAAGCTTGGTGCACGTCTCAATTGCACGTCGTTCGTTATTCAGACTAAAAACATGAATGTTTAATGTCCAGGAAATTAAAAGTTTCGACAGAGAAGGAGAGGAATCTCCTGCTGTGACGCACTCATTAGAGACTGCAGGCAAACTGTGAACTGCAGATACCACTCAAAATAAACCCAGCCTGTCCCAGCCAAGCATAAAATTCACACTTTCTCCACAGTCTGTTTTAGTTAAATATATAACAAGTAGATTGTACTGCTGACACACACACACACACACACACACACACACACACCGTTCTATTGTGCAATGCCTGCAAGGAATGCAGTTACACTCTTTTATTATGGAAGTATTCATAAATAACAAGCTTCTAACCATTATGTTTTGAAAACTTCAGCTGTGGTACTTGTGTTTGTTTATAGCCTCCATTTTCTTATTCCTTGCTCCTTCTCCCACAGACACTAATTTGTATTCTGCTCTAGGGTGAGAAATTATATTGTGAACATATGGCCTGAACTTAACAATTCATTTGCATACTTAAATTGTAATATATTTGGAAAATGCTATAAAACTAAATTCCATATAGCTTGTTGAGTGTACTTAAATCAAGAAAGCACTGACGTCAGGGAGTCGTCTTTGTAATTATGACAAAGCAGTTCTTTGTTAGGTAGGCTTGTTGTCCGTTTTTTTTAGAAAAGCAGAGTTGTAGTTAGTAAATATAGCTCGCTACCTAGTTCGACTGATAGTAAAGTCAATATGTAACACTAAAAACTATGACATTAATGGTGGTGTAACTGTTTTCTAATTATAGAGTTTTCTCAAAAATGATAAAATACACAACTTATTATGATGATGTGCCAGTGGATGGAATGATACAGGCAAGGCAACCTGCAGTTATACCTGCACGCTGCCATATATGTTCTAACTCTATCACCTGCAGATGACGGCTGCCTATTGATTTTTTTTTCCTCTGACAAGGGAGGGGGGAAAAAAGTTCGCTACAGACGGGGAGAAATTAAATTAACAAATGAGAATCAAAGGAGCAGATGTCTGGGTGAATGTTTGTAGCCTGACAATCTGACATTTGCTTTTCTTAGTAAGTGACAGGCTCAGAGTTAGGATCAGTTAGATCACAAGTTTTAACTGAGCACCAGACTTGAATACGCAATTGACTGTCTAGCAGTGAATAGAGATCCAGTTAAAAACAACTAGCAAGAGAGACACTTGAACTTCACTGGAATGTCTGAAAACAACATCAATAATAATAATAATAATAATAATAATAATAATAATAATAATAAATTAGCAGAACAATCAGGAAACCTCTGGAGCATTTGAAACCCTCTCCAATTAAACTATAACACCTGCATGTAATGACATTGTGACTGAATCGAACCCTCATGGTGTCCGTTCCTGATAGCCGTCACCACATTCAATTAGTCCACTGCCCAGCCTGCCTGCTGACAAAGGCTGTAGCAAATATGTTATGACAGCAGATTCAGCAACGGTCTAAACATATTTGACCGAAAATTCTTAATGACAGCAATATACAGAGCTGTGCGCTTAGTGTTTACCTTCCTACATTTGTGTATGTATATGTAACTTCCCATCTTTCAAAATTATGTTTATCAGATATATTATTATTTTCCATTTCATATTTTTACGGTTGCATACGAGTCTGGCAAATCGCCACAGTCGTACGATGCAGTTTATGGCAGAAAAAAAGCATAATTATTTTAGAAAGAAAACAGTCGAAAACACATCGTTTCATGTAAGCACTGTAGACATACTGGCCTAATTAATGGTACGTAAGCGTCACTGACAGGCAGGACTCTTCAAAAGCTTTGTCAAAGCTGAACCGAATCTGCTCACTTTTCGGAGCTTTGGCGCTAATAATGTAACAGTCATGAGGACAGTTAAACACAAGGCATAAAATTGGACACCTCCCAGTAAAACTACACTCACTTGGCACATATACTAAAGATAATCGCCCAGCTTTTAAGAACTCTTCACCCTGCAATGGCTCTGTGATAATGAGCTCATTAAGACAGATATGAGCAAATAAGCAAACGAGGCGGCACGTGGGTTAGCAGGTTTACTGCAGCGTTAGCGGCTCCATTCGGTCCGAGTCGGCGTTCAGTTACAGATGGTGACCTTCGGCTCAGGGATGATGACAAACTGTGCAACAGTCTTCCCACCTTTCAGCTGTATTTTAAAAAATTTATGGGGTGAATTCTCTTAAGAGTGTGATTAACACAAGTTTCAAAGGGGAGTTTTTATGACTTTGTCATGCTTGTTTAAACTGAAATAGCACCAAACTCCACTGAAACTGACATTTTACTTTAGTAAGTTGACGTTTATACTTGCTTATTGTAGCACCACGTGAGTTTGTTTTCCTTCCATCAATAATTTAACTATGCTTACAACAGCAGTGTTAATTAAACACGGAGAGTATTCATTTGCATAGTTCCAGCTACACCATATAAACATTCTCTGTGTAGTTGGAACTATATAGACACTCCCAGTATTATATTAACATTGCTGTTTTTGTTCTGTATGTGTTTTTAAAGCTTTTCATGTCCAGATGCAATTTAGACTATGTCATACTGTACTGAAATGCGCTCCTTGAATGTGATGATATAAAAATGGACAGGAGAGAAGCTAATTTAGCTGCATTACTTGAAATTCTTCATATCATTTAATACACATAATCAACAAGGATGTATAAGAATATGAGTCTACAACAGTGATAATCACTGTCTTTGTTTCAAATAAAACAAAAGCCAATAGCTGTAAATAATATGTCCTTCAAGGATTTTTTATTGAAAGATAGCTGTGTGAGTACTGTTGTGCAAAGACTATATTCAACACAGAAGAAGCCTCATCACTTATCTTGATCTGCTGGCTTGGCCTGACATTCCAGAAGCCGTCCCACCGTCTACTGCCTTTCAGATAAGAGACAGGTGTAATGCCAAGTGGTTCCCAGGCTCCTTTTCCCTGAGACTGCCTAGTGAAGTCGGAGAGTACTCGCCTGGTTGGACTCTTGCCTTGACCAGCTGAGTAGATTGCTCTTTCAAGGCCGCCCAGTTTGGGTGCACTCAGGCACCCACTAGAACTTCCCATCACTCCTCAGTACTGGACTGAGGAGTGTCTCAGGGCATCACACACTGGGAAATTCAAAGAGCCTTATTTATAGTCAGTTTGCTATGTATGACATGCAGCATACCTTGTTTTGGTTAAATGTGTTATGCATAAACATTGCTTGCCCAAGCACAAAGGATGCACATTGACTGTCTGTGCATAAATGCAGTGAAGTGGCTGTGTCATTGTGCCTCGCTGACAGACAAGAAGCAGATGTTACTGCAAAGAAACAAGACCGTGCCAAGGTCGTTTTGACACTCTGCAGCTTAAGGCCCTCACCTCGTCAGCATTGTGACATTGATTGCAGAAAGTGAGCCCAGGTTCACAATGTCACTTCTCCAAAAAACCCCGACACGGAGGGGACAGAGTGAATGCTAAAGAGGGGATTTCTGCCACTGAGCTAATACAAAGCTTGCCTGCTCTCGTTCCACTGTCAGGACATTAGGAGCGATCACACAGAAGCAAGACAAAAAACAAGACTTCCTCTTTATTAGACAATTTAGCTTTTGAATTTCACAGATAGATAGAGAAAGGTGAGGCATCTGAACCTGTGCAACTTTGGGTCAACAAAGTATCCCGAGGTAACATCGGTGAAAGTGTTTCTGTTTGCAGTTCCTGAAATAATTGGGGCACAATTGTAACATACTTCCTGTGAAGTTTCCACCAGTTCTATAGGCAAATTTTCACTTGGATTCATTTCCATGCAGAGCAATAGCAAACGCGTCAAATGGGGAAGTAGCTGAGATGCAAAACTGCGTTATTTATGTAAATTCAATTCGGTTTCAAAGTGATTTTCATTCTTTCCAATGGCATGCACAATTTTGTGACATTGAAGAAAAAGATTAAAAAAAGATTATTTTCCGTTAGCTGTACATTATTTGAGACCTGCCTATAAATTTTCCCAATGTATACTTACTAGCATGAAATAAAATTTGAGTAAAAGTTATTATTTAATAAATCACATCAAAAATTTACATCATGCTTCCCTAAATGTTGGAACTGTTACAGCATGGTGTGCAGATTGGTCATTCAGACTCATTAAGGAAAAGCCAAGGATTAATGAGTACGTACAGATCTCACTGTGAAATGTGAATGGCTTCCATTATTTCTGCAGCCTTGGGCGCTTGTTAACAGCTCAGTCTACATTGCCTGACAGTGCAGCAATGAACCACAGAATTACATGGTTTGTTACCATGTCTTGCTCATTCTCATCTGATTAAATTATAATCAGACCAAACTGCACACCAACTTTTCTAGTGTCAATGTGACTGTGCAAAACAGTGGCCAGTAACCACTGCAATAAATTTCTTTGCCATTGATGTCGTTTAGTAGTCAAGAATTTATGATAAATTTTCATTGTCGTTTGGTACATGTGACTCTAACTGCTATAAGACATGAAATGGCTTATAGCAGTTAAGGCAGGGAATTTGTAGGTGAAATGGTCAAGGTAAAAAATTATGTATGTTTTGCCACTTCTTTAGGAAATAAGAAATGGTTAGTATAAATATGTGAATTGCAAGAACACGCACCAGTTCAAACAAATAATGGGGACGTTGTTACCTGCAGAGCGGAGCAGGAGGTAATTGACAGTTAACAAGTAATTACTTTGTACACAAACATTTGGACAATCACCCTGAAGGAAATTGACACTTTGTTAAACACCAGTGCTACAGCAACTCTCCTGTCACAGATCACTTTAAGAAGTTGAGCCCATTAATCCCGGGGCTTGGAAACACAAGATGCATTTGTAAAGAAGTGTGTGTGTGTGTGTTTTAACACAAACCTTATTTTCAGCTGCTTGATGTGATTTTCTATGCTTCCCTAAGGCAGCTTTTGAGTTCATTTCTGTTAATGAACTCTGTGTGAAGGTCAGTTGCAGGCTGACTCTCTGGGAGGTAATGAGATTCCTTTTTCTGTTCTTCCCCCTACCGTGTCTTGAGGCCCCCTTACTATGATGGCCAGACAAATCAGACTTTCCTCCTGTAAACAGTATCGTGCTGTAACTGCTCTCTGTAAGCTTCTTTCTTCAGTCCTTTTTGGCACTGATGTTTTTCCTGGTATTTTATGTCACATGCTTTAGGATTTACAATGAAATCTTTGAAAGTGGAAGAACACATACATGCCTACATACATACAAGCCTACATACATACATGCATACATACATACATGCATACATACATAAATGCATACATACATACTTTATCCAGCTGCTTATCCTTTTGCAGGAATATGGGTGTCCTTGAGCCTATCCCAGGCACTCTAGGGAGCCAGGCAGGGTACACTCAAGACATTGCAGAAGAAAATACTAAACATAAAAAAAATAAAAAAGAACTGAGGAAAACAAAACATGACTAAATAACAAACTAGCTGATATGAATGACAATTTTAAGAACGCCCAGTGTGATTTCTCAACGAGGCTTTCCAGAGGGATACAAGAACGTACCAAACAATTGTTGCATCGACACTTTGAATGTGGTTTGAAAACTTCTGACTGGTGAAAAACAGTTAAATGCCATAAATGTTGGCATATATAAAATTTAAAGAATGATACAAAGTGAAAATGCCATTCAGCAAAGCATGCACCAAGGCTGCCATTTGTACTCTGACCACCAGAGACTGTTGAAGTGTCCCCCTCACAGGTGAGACACATTGAGTTGGATCAAACTGATTTTCAGTGACAGACCTTTTCAAGCTCCTTTCCAGCATTGTTTGTTCAATCCCTCCAGGGTTCTGGGAGGTGTCCTTGGCATTTCTTTTTCCAATCTTGCTTCTCATGAACAGAGGTCTGTTCTGCTATGCTCTGCAGATAATGTCCCCCAACCCACAGCAAATGCTTACGCCTCTTTGGTGCAGCTCTGCACGGTGGACTAGAATAGCCTCAGGTCGACAAACTGCAGCCCCTGCTTTCCTGATGTGGTTAAACCGCTCCTTTTAAATTACACACTAATATAGCTACTCTCTTACCGTGACGGCTGAACAGGATGGAAATGTGCACTTAAAAAGAAGAAAGACTCTGAGATGTTCAATGAATTACTATAATGTGAGAGGCAGCTATATGACTGAAAAATGTGATCATTTGTGGAATGATTTGTACCTTAACAATGTGTCATCCACAAGGTGCTAAAGCTTCTTCAGAATGTACACCATTTCCGGAGGAGAAAAAATATTAGCATTGTAAAATCGCTGCTCTGAATTTACAATAACTGGCTTTTTCCGAGACATATTCTCTGGGAGCAAATATGTTTTTGTATGTATTACTAGTAATTTATGCTATTTGGAATGTTCTGTTTCCCCATCTATTGCCAATGAATCCACAATGAAGAACATCTCATTATACACAACCTGCCTCATCACAACAAGGCAGATTAGTGTGTAGAATTTACACACCCAAAACAAAATAATCATACATTTTTAGCTGTGCAAACTTTTATTAGTGAAAAGTTTGAATAAATAAATGTATCTGTTACCAGAGATTGGGTTATAATATATATTAATATTTTGTGTCGTTTTAAAAGCTGACATGTTTTGATAGCAGAAGTATCCTATGGCAAAATATGGTCCAGTGGTGTACATGGTGAGTGTCTTTGCGAAAGTGGCTTTGTTGTCATGTGCCTGATTCAGCAGCCAGAAACAGTGCCTGAGGACGATGATGGTCCTGACAGACATGTGTGCCACCTCAGCCAAAGTCCAGGCCCGCTTTCCTCCTCAGTTCTGAACTCTCACTCTTTTGAATTGGAGAGTTGAATAATTCATTAGCTAGCATGCTAGCAATGTCATTGCTAAGCATGGCCAATGTAGCAGTTGCCAGTGATCTACAAAACCTACATGAAATTTGAAAAATATGCTATGGACAGAGGATGTGCAAACCAGCCCATGCAAAGCAATTGCTAATGACCAAGTGCATTGGTGGCTAATGAGCAGTGTGTCTGATCATGTGGAAAATGAACCTCATTGATCATCATATTGCTGCTGTATGACATTAGGATTTCAATTGCACAACTCTCAACAGTGGATTAGAGACTCACTGGTAGTATCGCACTTGTTGATTTTGGGAAAAAATGTTCCGATAGTACTTATAGGTACTCATAACTTACAGAGGGGGATACACAACCTCAATAAATCAGTTTAACAGAAGAAACATTTACTTGAATGACTTTGCAGAATGCCATGTAGTGGGTTGGCGCCCCGCCCTGGGTGTCCCCTGCCCTGCGCCCTATGTGTCCTGGGGTGGGCTCCAGGCTTCCTGCGACCCATAACAGGATGAAGCGGTATAGAAGATGACTGACTGACTGTCTGACTTTGCAGGATGTCCCTATTAAAGACATTTTTTTTTTTTTTTTTGCAGATGGACAATAATTTCAAAAATTTTGGTTACATTACTTGCTAAAGAGTACATCAGAATCTCTAGCTTGTGCTGGAAATTTCAGGTTAAAAAGCCCCTAATGTTAACTATAGACATTTTCCTCATAATGGTCTCTGTTTATTGAGTTCCTTCAGGCACAGAGCCAGGAACAGGTTTCCAGTCTATTGCTGTAATGAGCTGTTCTCTGTAAAATATTAACCAATATTTAAAAGGCTCCACTGTGCCTGTGATACATTTGTACAGCAATAAGCTGTGCTGTTTAGATTGTGAGTTCAACCTAGTAAGTGTTGCACCTTGAATGTCAAAGCTGAGCGTATAATTATTAAAATGATGTATATCAAAAGCATTATGACCACTCTTACATGAAGTGAATCAGTGATCTTGCAACAATGATGCATGCCAAGGTCTAGAATATAGTAGATGGTAAGCTAACATTTGGGACCCATAATTGATATGTTGAACAATGAAGAAATGGGCAGGAGTAAAGACATGAATGACTTTGATATGGGTCAAATTGTAAGGTTACAGTATCTCTAAAATACCAGGACTTGTGAAGTGTTCATAGTCAGCTGTGGTGAGTACAGCTCCCAGCAGGGAAAAAACCATGAGCTGCCAAAGGAGTGTTGGGCAGCCAGAAATTCATCAATGCAAAATGTTAAGAAAGGCCATTTCATCTGTTAGGAATCAACAAAAAGGGTCCAGTGGAAGAAGTATGACACTCTGGGACAATGTTTTATTGAAATTGTTGGCATCCAGGCATTCACGTGGGTGTTAATTTCATGTGGACCACCAACCTAAACATTGTTTTAGACCAGTTACAACCCTTCATGACAACAGCATTCCAGAATGGAAGGGGGCTCGTTGAGCAGAATAATGCACCCTGCCACAGTGCACAAATTTTTAAGGAAGGGTTTCAGGGATGTGATAAAGAGTCCAAGGTGTTGCCCTGGTCTCCAAATTGCCCAGAAAGCTATCTGATCCACAGCTGCTCCACCTTTCAGGAGTTAAAGGATTGGCTGCTAATGTCTTTGTGCCAGATACCACAGGACACCTTCAAAGGCCTTGTAGAGTATGTGCCGACTCATGGAGGAGCAACAGAATTTTAGGCAGGTGGCCATAATTTTCTGGATCATCAGTGGTATAGGGCTATATATTTTAGGAAAGCAGTAAAAGTGTTAAATTCTTGCATATAACACCAAGATGTTTCATCACACTGTGTTTCTTCTTCAGTCATATTCAATGTAAGTCATTATAACAATTGCCAGAATATACCAACACACAGCGTTCACTGCCACAGCAATTCTTCCCTATGCCATGTTTACTCTCAGACGTCAAGCAAGGTTGGACCTTGTTAGTACTTGGTAGAACACCTGTGAATGCCAGATTGTTTACATTGTCCTGTGGAAAAAACAGGAGGACAGCATGTAGAAGACAGAGTCTATGTGGCCACATATAGTTTGACTTAACTGAATGGCTTACTGCTCAAATAATATTTAGCATCCATTTTACAATTGTCCATAAGGGGAAAGAGAGCAAATGTTTGTTTTTAATTGGTCGTTACCTCTTCATTTACTTTCACCTGCGTGTTGCTTCCTGTTGTCTTGTGCTGTTTATTTTTCCTGTTACAAACCTGAGACCACTTTGTCCTGACTGTGGTTTATGTGATTATTTCCAAAACTTATTGAAGTCAATTTTTTTCCCCCTACAGGAGAGAAAGGGGTTGGTTTAAGATGGACCAAAGTGGCAAGTTCATCTTTTTCTTGTTCCTGTTTTGGTAATAATAGCAAAATACTCGTTTTTCCTTTTGTGTTTCCCACAATATTTTCACCACTATGATGCTGTCCAATGATATTATCCTTGGATTCATGCTCGAACATGGCGGTACACCCTGGAGGCTGTTGGCCTGTTTCCATAATCACTTCTTATGGCTCAAAGTTTTGAAATGCTGTAGAATACAGCAGCATTTAAATTATTTAGTTTAAAAGTGTAATAAGACCTATTCCTAACCAGACAGCAATAATAATAAAGTTTTTGCTTTTGAAACTTAGAGAATAGTATATTTGAAAAAACTGTTGCATGCTTTTTAACTGTTATGCCTATTTGACAAGCGCAGAGGAAGTGGAGGAAGTAACACGCGCTGATGAAAGACAAGAGAAAGACAGAGAGAGAAATAAAACATCAAAAGAAAGGCACATCTTGGCTCCTAATGACCAAACACAGTCTACTGAGGAAAGCTTTGAACACATTGCCATTTTAAGGTACACACCAGCAAGCATCCACAGGAGATCAAAGAAGTCTGACTTCATCAGTACAAGTGAGCACAGAACACACATTGAATGTTCACTGCATACAGGTACAAGGTAAGCATTGTGGTTATACTGCATATTTGCACTTTGTACCAAAAGTTCAAAGAGGGCTCAGTTTTCTTGTTGAATCAATGAAATATGCAGCTGTTTGAATAAATGAAGCTGAATAAACAATTTCATGTAGAAAAATTACCCATTAAAACAAGTGAAATAAATCATTCAGCCAGTCTGACTTTTCAGTATTTATTAAGATTATATATTTCACAGTTGATTATTGGAAATGGCATTAATGCTACAGTAATTTGTCAGTAAAAAGAGCTCTCATACTGCCTAAAATAGGAAGTTTGAGCCAGCTGTCAGCCAATATGCAAGCCCCGTTAGGAGGGGACGTGATAAACATTGAACAGGAAAGAGGAATTGTGAGTATGTATTGTATAGGTTGGTACCATTTGCTGTGGTATAGGGTATTCATAATGAGGACACCTGCAGTGGACTGGTATCTGGTCCAATGTAACCATGCCTTACATCTCCTGTTTAACTGTTTACTGCAACTCTAACCGGAAGCGGAGTTTTTGAAGACAGGTAAAAAAGAAAACTTGTAAGCAAAGAAATAATTATTACCTCACCATGAGAGACACGGTAACATGCTTCACTGTGGTTTATTATAATTTATTCCCGTCACAACAATAATACATAATAATACAACACGACAATAATACAACTGTAAGTTTTAAGTGCCTTAAATTAGAGCTGTATCAACCATGGGAACCTCGCACACAAGCATAGGACGAGTGCAGCACAATTTAAAGCCAATTTGATTAATCAGTGTGACTCCCCCATAATAGGTACAGCATCATTGCAGAGTCATACTCAGACCCCCTGCTCAAAGGCCCTTCGCTGAGAGGAAGTCAAAAGTTCCCTCCTCAGGATGTCCGCTGCCTCCTCGTGCTCGCACCTCCTCTCTTCGTTACCATCATGAGCCCCTTTGTGGAGGCCGCTCCTCCTTCATAGAGCTCCGCGCGGCACTGGCAGCCTATCCGCTAATTTTATGCTCCAGCTGTTGCACCATTAGACTTTTTTCATTTCATTTAAATCCAATTTCGAGGCCCATTATGATGAGAAAGTGCTTTTGTGCAGTCCACTGAATCTTAAATGTTTGGCTGATCCATTATCTCGCTCGGGCCACTCATGTCACCTCTTCCTGAAACGTGTCCAATAAACAGGGAGCATTTGAATTTGAATTGAAACAATCATTATATGATGTTGGATATACCAGAAGAGGTACTTTGCTGATAATTTATGAACGCAAACCAGTTGCATTGATGGAACGTTAATTTACCGTACTGCCACATTTTAATGCTAATATCAATTGTATTATTTTCCTCACGGCAACAGCACTCAACACTTCAAACACACAAAATGGGTACATTTGAAGTAAAAGTGTCTCAGTGGAGCTAAATCGAAACATTTAGTTCCACATCATAAGAAATGAGAATCTTTTTATATCGAAAAAATAAACCACTTTCATTATTTTTATTTGCTTTTTGGCTTCATATTTTCCTCCTTTTATTTACGTATTTTCTATTACAGAACAAAAAGTGTATTGGTAGGCAACAGAAAATATTCCAGATTTTTTAAATTTTTTGCTGGTGTAATCACTTTGGCTATGTGGCTTATACTTTTTGTATTAAATATTTTAGTGTTTAGCTAACAAATGCACCCCTGTCTCAGAGAAGAACCATTTAAATTTGCAATGCACAGGTCAGATACAGGAGATTTTACTCCTCTTCCAGAGGATGTGAATTAGGAAGACAGGACCCTTATTTTCACTACAAAGTCAAAATAAAACTTGCTTGATCTTTTGGGCCAGTATCAAGGATTCTTCACTAATTCATTAATGCTTTTTGAGAACAAACATAAGAACAAAGACCCAACCAATGAAATCCATGTTGTGACTATCCTTTTATAATTCCAGTTAGACTAAAAGAACAAAACTTTAAAGTTTTAAAACTGTTCTATTTAATCTAGTTTGAGAAGTGTCTAAATAACACACTTGTTTTAATGATTCTTTTACACTTCAATTTAGTCTTTTAAGTGTAACTATGCATTGTTAACAGTGAAAATAGATCAATGATTTAACTGATTTAAATGATGATAGAATTGAAAGAGCAGGATCCAGCAGCAGAGTACAATTTATTGTTGATGAATCTGACAGCCGAGCAGCCAAAATGTAAAATTGTCATACTCAATAATCCATGTACAGAAGTCGAAGACCAGAAGATCGGTCCAAGGGAATCCAAACACACAGGGGCACAAGAAACTCTCACACTGGATGTCAGGAGCTGGAGACTCTCAGACATGACGGCAGGAGCACGGGATGAAGGAAGGAGGAGAAGCTGCTCAGTATAAGCCTGGAGAAGCCAGCAGCTGGTGAGGTGACCTGGGGAGATAGTGAACAGAAACATGTTGAGCAGGAGAAACAAAGAGAACTGAACTGCCAGAACAGACAGGTGGCTGTCATAGTAACTGAGGTCATCGTGCTTATGGTGGTTCTGCATGGGTTGTGTGACAAAAACGATTTACATGGACAAACCCTCTTTTATACTTTCAAGGAATCTCCGACCACAATGCAAATTCACGGACATATGTATAAATGTGTACGTGTATAAAAACTAGGAAATGTTATATCGGACAAAGCAGGGTGTACCAAAATATATCAATACCTTTAGGTATTTAACTTTTGTAATTAATATTATATCTCCATTTCTACACGTGTCTTTGTCTAATCAACTGACCTACTTCCTTGTTGTTGCTTGGAAATCCATATATAGAGGCCAAGTCACTGTAATCTTGTGAAAGTACATTATAAGCTTGTTTCTGGTTTAATGATCATTACTGACAAGCTTGGTATCATATGACATGAGTTTTTGTAGGTGAGTCCCTGGCAGTTTGGAATTCTGTGAACCAGGGGTTGAAAATCAGCTATAGTATATGCCCAACTGTGATGCTTTAGCATAAACATCCAACATAACCTGCAATTTGCTTTTTATTTTAGAAAAACTAGCAATCAATGGAATATTATTTAGTACTGCTTTTTGCATGAAATTATTATTCAGTTTAAGATATATTTAAATATGGATAATAATAATAAATTAAATTGAATTGAATTGAGTGCCTTTGGTGTTATTGTCATTTAGGGCCACTATAAAAAAATAATAAAATAAAGTTCAGAGAATAAAGTCGAAATATTCTGACTTTAAAGTTGCAAATTCTGAGAACAAACTCAAAATATTCAGAGTTTAAAGTCACAAAATTCAGAGAATTCTGACTTTATTCTCTGAACTTTATTATTATTATTTTTTTACAGTGGTCCTAAAATGTCATGCTATCATTGTATACTTGTATACAACAAAATTAATATTGCTACTCAGATGATACATTAAAACATAAAACACCGACACAACAATAAATAAAATTAAAAAGGATAAATAAAACCACAGTGAGTGACAGAACATAGACAAAAGTATGAGCTACTGGTTAAGGGAAAAAAAAAAAACGGTCTCTTAGTCTGGCTGTTCGTGCTTGGGCCTTCATGTAGAGATGAAAGAAGTGGTGGCCAGGGTGAGTGGAGGCCTTGATGATGTTGGTATCTCTGTTTAGCTAGTGTGAGATGGTGAGATCGTCCAAGGAGGGTAGTGGGAAACCAGTGAGCCTTTCAGCTGTATTGATTACTCTTAATAATCAACAAAATCACGAATGTTAAATAAATATTTTTAGTCATCAACTGCAAACAAAGCTGTTGATGGTATCAGAGTTGTCAGAATAATTTCACAGTTTGTCTTTGCTCCTGAGAGACAATTGTTCCATTCAATTCAATTCAATTTATTTTTATATAGCGCCTTTCGCAACAGCATGCCTCAAATTGTTCCATTTATAAGTACTTTGCCCCAAGTAAAAAAAAAACCTATTTGACCATAGAATGTGCCATTGAGAATATATAATCGAAACCATTTTAAACCCATTCATCAAATAAACCTTTATCAGTATATTGATTTGGTCATAGGAAGCCACACGCATGTGAAATTAAAGTTCTTATAAAACGTCCAGCTTTGAGGGCCGAGCGCAAGGATATCGCTGGGATTTTTAGTGATTGTCTTCGGGTTTTGAAATGAAAAATGAAAGCCGTGGAAACACTAATTCCATGTGGATCAGCAGAGTGCAGATAGTGGTCTAATAGTCGGCTTGAAAGAAATCAAGGTCACTGTATGCTGTTTTCCCATGCACGTATAAACGACGTGGCTCTGCAGCCAGGGAAGGAAAGTCAGGGAAGGAAAGTCAACTTTAAATGAAATAACACCAGCTTAACGTGGTCACATGCCATGTAATGTCAGATACATAGAGGTTCATGTGAGGTACATTTAATGGGAAGAAAACTTAGGCTCAACTTAAGGACTATGAAACTCAGTATCTGCAGTAGTAGATTTTATTACAGATACATTACAATAAAAGAATTGCTTTTTTAGGGATGCTGGTTAATAAGTGTTTAATCTTAGTGATTAAACATTTATAATTACCAAATGTTTTAGGGGAATGAAACGTCTCGCTGTGTTTTAATAATTACTGTATTCAATTATTACTGGAGGGGCAGGAATAAATTAAAATTTATTTGAATGTGAAAATGTTTTCAGGACAACAATAATGAACAAAAATGCATGACTTGAATATATATACACGTATATATTTTTATTTAAGTGAAGTGGTCTCTGCATAAAACTTTGTGATCATAAGCAGTGTGTCCCAGGAAGGTGTGAATAGCAGGACACTTATCAGGAATCATGGTGCTCAGACTTACCAGGGCAAAGCTGCAAAGAAAAAAAAAAGCACTTTAATTTATATTAAATTCAACTTTCTTGTAAAATGGGTCCAATAATGTTCACTGGTGATGCATCATTGTTCATTCATTTGCTATACTGCTTCATCATGTTAAGGGTCACAGACAGCCTGGAGCCCATCCCAGGAGACATAGGGCACAGGACACCCAAGGCAGGGTGCCAACCCACCACAGGCCACACACACACACACACAATGGGCATTTTGAACACACCAATCAATCTAACCTGCATGTCTTTGGACTGGGGGAGGAAACTGGAGAACCCAGAGAAAACCCACCAAGCGTATGGAGAACATGCAAACTCCACACACACACACACAGACCCAAGGTGGGAATCAAACCACAGGCCTGGAGGTGTGAGGCGACAAAGCTAACCACCACGCTACCCTGCTGCCATGGCATCATTATAGTATATCATAAAACCAGATGTTGCCCCCAAGTAATCACATGTAGGGGATGCACACATGTCGTATTTTATAAATAGTTAGGGTCTGTTTTTAGTTAACTTTAGATATGTGTATCTCGTGCAGCTATATGTTGTTATATGTAGCACCATGGTCCTAGAAGAACATTATTTCATTTCTCTGTGTACTGTACTCACTGTATATGGCTGAAATGACAATAAAAACCACTTTGACTTTGAAAAATAGGTTCAGATTAATTTTGGTACATGCAAACATTTCGGTTTAAGCTGCTTTAAACGATGGTAATGTATTTTTATAATATGGTCCGTTATACCACATTTTTACGACAAAAGTATAAGCATTTTTAATACTTGAAAGATTAGAATTTTTACAGTTACACATCAATTGGCTGTTAATTCCACTGCCACAATTCAGCTTTATGTCTACTGAGGTCTGTACCATGACCGCTAAAGAAGTGCTACTCAAGTATTCCCCTTTCTCCTGTTGTACAATGAATCTCTAATCTTAACAGCTAATCGGAGTGGCCTTTCTCACTGATGGGATCCGCCGGCGATTCAACATGCTGAATCGACTGAAAGTGGGTCCAAGTAGTGCTGAAGGTGCGGGACGCACCTTAAAAACTAGGGTGAGAGATGCTTATTGATGGATTGATGACGGCTGATGGCCAGCTGTCAGCATGGTGTGTCAAAGTCATGGTGCTCAGACTTACTAGGGCAATGCTGCAAAAATCATTTAATTTTAATGACTTTCTGTGTTCTCCATTCAGCCACTTCCACTCACACCTCCTCAAACTTTTGAAAAAAAAAAAAGTTTTTCAGACAAATGTCCCACCATTACAGGTGTTTGTTACTGCTTATGGCAAATGTGAATTTCTCAAAGGAAAGTAGAGGGTGCAAAGGAACAAATTTGGTTAACTTATTATTTATCTCTTTGAATTGTGCCCCAGCATGAGTCAGAAGAGATTTCATTGTTAGGGTTGAAGGCTGGTATTTGTGTTTGGACCTTCTTATGCCAGCAAAACACTAGAAGTAAAACAAATTGAAGGGTGTTGTAAAGCTAAGATTGTGTTAAATCATGTTAGGAATTTTTTTAACATTGTACCATTCATTACTGAAATAGGAAAATGAGTGTTACTATGTCATTGGGTCTGAATCTCATGTTTGAAATAGTCTATAGGACAATATTGTTATTTGGCTATATGAACAGCTTCTGTGTTATAGCAGTATAATTAAAGGTTTGAAAATTAAATGTATCTCAAGTAAGTTTAAATCATATTTACCATTTTTGTAATTTGCTGTGATAACATATTTCATAAATCCCAGTATAATTTGTTTAAATGGTTTTGAATCTTAACGAGGTGTGTGAAGGATTTATCAGCGAAAAACACCTTTCAGACGGACTCAAAAAACCATGAAATTGAAACTAAAACCTTTAAATCTATTGATCCTGTACTTACACTGTTGAATAATAACAAACAGACCTATCTTCAATTAAACTAAATTCACATTTATCATAAAATAAAAATGCTTTCAATTCAAAGATTTAATTTAAGGGCCTGCAAGACCATAAATATTTTTTTTCCAGGTATTTTACTAGAACATTGCCTGCTCATCCATTCTTATGGCCAGTGTCATTATGCTGCATTTTGTACAGCAAACACATTACTCAGAAAGACAATAATAATTTAACATAAAAATTTTATCTTTCTGTAAAAAATGTCTTAAAAATAAATAATGATGTTAAGCTACAACAATAAAACTATGAATAAATGGCTAGGGTATTGCAAGATATCTTCATGTTCTTGTGAACCTAAGTCAAACAGTCCAGCTCAGGGTTTGTGCCCCATGGAGAGACTGGTCTCACTGGCAATAAGACGCTCTTCCTCACATGTGCTGATAAGCGTAGTTAATATAGACAAGTGAGGAGCAGTGCTCTATAGGACGCTCTTCAGTTTGCCGTGTCCAGTGCTCAGTGGCTGGTGGTGCCATCACTCTTCTGAGGCTTTTCTTCTGGCCTGTGTTTCAAAGGCCCTTCCCTTGTCATCGCTGCCCCTGGAAAACGTCAGCCATGTTTCTCTCCTTGCTTGTGCCATGAATCACGGGGTCATACGAGACCATGCAATAATACAGACATCACTGTCCATGGTAAATAAATAGTCAGTGTGGCACCACAAAGTACAGGTTCCTCAGGGGAAATCAAAGCTCTGTGGCAAATGCAGTTTAAGTTAACAAGTTTAGTGGGGCCCAAATTAGGAGCATGCTATGGAGTGGAAAGGGGATTCAAGGTCAAAAACCTGAGATGTTCAAGGTAGTGACTGTTAAATAAAATAATAAAAATTTGGCTGAAAGCATATACATACTGGGTATTGAAGTACTGGTTAGTATTTTTGTTTTTGGTGTATGACAACAAAAGGTCAGACAATAAAACAATTGTCTTAAAGGTTAGATAACTGAATGTGTTTAAAAATCATTAATTTCTTGGCCTATTTTATTTCCATTGCCATTTATAAATTGTTTGAATACATTACATTACTAATTGAAAAGAAATCACAGTAACAAATGTAATAGGAAAGACTCAGCCAATAACCTTTATCAGTCAATAACATCTAATGAAAAAAAAGTGCTTAGTTAAAACGGTAACTGATTGGCTTGCTATACACATGTTTAGCAAAATTTCTTTTTTCTGCATTATCTTCCTGTTTGTAAATTTCAAACTGCTGTCACGGTTTATCACTCGAACCATGGTATTTAATATGACTTGTGCCCTGAATCTCTTCAGCCACCACAAACACTCAGCATGAAGGGTATTTTATTATAAATAGGAAAATGTATGGAGCCTCCTTTGATATGAGCATCCAGTCTCCTGACTGAAGATGCATTGAGGCTAATGCCGCCCACTACACTCTGTGAGCTGGTTTTGCATTCAAACCCTCACCGACCCTCACCTACAGTCATGCCAGTTGGCCCTGGCTGTTGCTGATGACTCATTTGTGGCAGAATCTTCCAGACCCTACAATGTGTCACGCCTCGGTCTCTATGAGCATATTATCCACCCCTGCCTTTTTTGATAAACACCTGGCGTATTCCTTTCTCTTCCTGCTAGCCGCCACTAAAGCAGACCAACACTTTTTCTTGCAATCTGGAACACTCTATTTGAAACTCTGTTCATGTAGCCTATGTTTCTTGCAGCTGTTATTTTCCCTTTGACTTCCTTACGTATTTTCTCTATTTTAGCCACCCACGATGAAGGACTGACCTTGGCCATGACTCCCAAACTCCCCTGAGGCTGTTTTTTTTCCACTATAATAGTTTGCTCACCTGTGATTCCAACACATTTATTGATTTTACTGAGTTCCTGCATTGCAGCTAAGACTTTTTACAGGATTTAACTCTGAAGGCATATGGGGACATAGCTAGACATCATTTGGTTAGTTTGGTTGAATTATTAAGATTTGGTGGATGCAGAGATCTATGATTGGTCTATCTGTT
Source organism: Chitala chitala (assembly GCA_025773905.1). Lineage (NCBI taxonomy): Eukaryota > Metazoa > Chordata > Actinopteri > Osteoglossiformes > Notopteridae > Chitala > Chitala chitala. The sequence continues at coordinate 12,188 of JABJVR010000148.1, read as the reverse complement.
CTATGTAGCTGAGCCTCCCTTATATTGGGTTTTTAGCAGTGTAACATTAACACTGGGATATTACTGAGTTTCCTTTGTATATGTAGCACACCCATAATGTTGGATAGGTCAGTGTCCTATCTTTGCACCCCTTTTTTGTGGCCCTCTTGCACTATATCACACTCTGTTTTTAACATATTACAATCAAATCCTCTTAAATATGATTGAAGCCTTACTCAAGAAAGTTGACAATATCTTCATATTGTCAACTTTCTTGAGTAAGGCTCGAGATTGAGTCGTGTGCCACTGTGGATGTTGATACACAATGTGAACTAGCAGGAGGCTGGACCAATGTAATTGATCTGAACTGAGATGGGCTTTCATTTTCGTGGTGATTAATTTCCAGCCCTGATTCACTTGACAGGGATAAATGAGGATATCTGCATGGCAGTTATAAGACTAAAGTGAGAAAGGTGACGAGAGTAAGTTATGATTTCAGGTACTCTGGTGTGTCATTTCTGTAATCTCTTCACTTTGCTGTGCCTTTTTTGCTTTTCAACCATTCCTGAGTTTTGCTGTCATAAATACATACTTTGAATTACAAACATCCAGAACATCCTTTTGTGTCTGTGCAGGCAAGGCTAACTGGATCTTAAGCTGAAGCAAATGAGGACTGAGGCTAGTCTGTCTGGTTGCTTATTTAGAGTGTAATATCTCATGTCTCCCTTGTACCTCAATCCTCAGAGCTCACATCAATCATTGAAGCCAATTCCAACCTGCTCTGGGGGCCGGGCTGCACTGCTTCATATCACAACCATTAGGGGTTTCTGACCCAGGATGGCCCTAGGAATTGCTGCCAGATTCTGATCATGTTTGACAGAAGGAGGGGGGCTTCAGTGGGTCAGAATCATACAAAATTGCAATACTGAAACAAATATCAAGTTGTTCAGTTATTATTAGATCTGAAATATCTTCCTCAAACAATTCTTAGGACAGATATATTTTTCATTTCCTCTCATTCACGCAGGAGTATCCTGACAGTATGTGGTTATGCTATGTGTAATTTACTTCTTGTTCTGAAAAGACTTTCACAATATTGTAGAAAATTTCTTGTCTTTTTTCATGCCTTTTGTTACACGTTTCAGCTGTGGGTTCGGGATAATGGTTTACTGCTCAGTGCTAACTGTAATATAGTACTATTGTTAGTAATACTATCTTTATAATATTTGTTTGTTAAACACATTACTTATTAAACTTATTAAAGTGAAGACATGAAATAACATTACTTCACAAGCAGCCTCTTGTGTCCATACTTTAAAAAAATAATTAAACAGTTCTTTAGCCACTGAATTAGTTACAGTATATTTGTGCGTCTGTATGTGTGCTTAACTTTCTCCTAAGTAAAAAATGCAAAAAGACTACACATTTAACAATGCCAACAAAGATAAATTTTTAAGTGTGATTCTATTCTTTACAGTCAGCTGTTCAACACTTGATTCATATCATGTCCTTGCCTGTCATGTCCCCTGTGTCCACTTGATGCCGCCATTTTCGCCTAATCCACCTGTCTTTTCCTGGTGAGTCACTATGGTAGTTGTCCTTAACGTTTTCCACCTGTGCCTTGTTTTCTTGGTTCCCTGTATATGCTGTCTGTCTTGTTTCCTTGCCAGTTATTGTATGGTCGTTACTGTGCTTAGTATTGTGTAGGTTTGTGGTGTGGTTTGTATAGTGGTAATGTTCACAGAGCTTTGTAACCCCTAGATGCCTGTTTGCTGTGTTTTACCCTCCCTCATCTTGCCTAGTCTTGTCTTGTCTTGAAATAAAACTTCCCTTTTTGCACTTGGACCTTGCCGTGCCCTTGCAATTTGTGACAATTCAGACCTATGTTAGCCAATTTCAGCCAGTTACCAGTTCAGTTAAGCTCAGCATTTCAATATTTCTTAGAAAGCCACAGTAGGTGACATTCCAGAAGCAATCAGAGTTTGACATGCATCGTGCTTGAGGGACTGGATTCCTCGGCACAGTTCAGGACTTTAAGTGGCATGATAAACATTACAAGCAGTTCAAACGTGCCTTTATTAATTGCAAAGTGTACACGACGCAACAGCATTCGTTCTTCTCTCCTCACTTTGCTGACTGTCATCCTTCCCACTATTTATTTGCGTGCAGATGAAAGCCAGAGACATCGAAAATGAAATCCGGAAATTCATGCATAGCCCTTAAATGAGGTCTTTTTGTCAGTAATAGGACTGGAGCTCGCCTGATATTTTTCCGTTGCTAGCCTACCCCTATCTCCTGATGAGCCAGAAATCATTTTCACTTCTAATCCTCAGACATGTCTGTACCCTGTGGCTCATGGAGCCATTGGCAAACTGCTAGCCTTCTGAGTGGGCAGGCCGAATTTGGGGTGAGAGAACTGGTAAATGTCCTTTGCCTCTCATAAATGTCAGAGGGGATGGATTCCTGTATTCAAAATGTGGCCCATTGTTCCGTTTCATTTGGAAAGGTCATGGGGACACTAATGAGGCACGGGCTGTGAGAATAACAAGACGCTTCACTGCGGCACGTCTGGCGCGCCATCGGCACGGATCACGCGCTGTGAGACAGCAGCACTTCACCTGGCTGGGAAATTTAATGGGTGCAAGGGACTGTACCCTTTCTTTTTCTTTGTTTGTGTTTTTTAAGTGATTTACATCTATAGTTGTAACTGTCCAACTAGGATAAACAGTATAGATTAACTGGCCTGATGGCACTTTAGAAATAAATGCAAAAATATGTAAAGAAACGTAAATGCTGAAGAGGACCCTGAGTCTGCCTGTCAGGCAAGATGCATTCTAGCATCACGCCAGCTGTCCAGCCAGGTACATTCCAATGCTCATCCAACAGCCTCCTCCAAAGCAGCTTATGTATCTGTGTGTATTTTTAAACACATTTATACTGCTGGATCACAAACCAGTGTAAGTATTTTGCTGAAGGGTATTACAGCAGAACTCCTCTTGGGATTTGACCCAGCAACCTTCGTAACAGCCATAGTGCCCCACAGTACCTACTGTTGGCCAATAAATCTTCAAAATATTTTCAGCTTTGCATTTAACTTGTGTGACTGTCTGCTCAGATACCTACAACTCATATTATAATGTGCAAAAGTCTTGTACATCACGTTTTCCTTGGCAAGATTTTCTATTTTTGTGCGCTGTACCAGTTTACAGCATTTAGGCTTATCATATTTCTGTCTGTGTGCATTCTATAACCTAATTTCAAATGATTAAAATGGACAAAAAATATACTAAATACATTGTACTTTTCTGCATTACACTTGTGTTATTCTGTATTTATCATGTAAGTGTTACTTTTATCATCTAGCATGTATGTGTGTCGATTTACTAATATTTTGCTTTTTATTTAGTTAGTAAACTAGTCTTTTAGTTAGCCACAGATGAACATTTGTCACTGTTGCTTACATGAGAAATTCACAGTACTACTTTATTAACACAAACTTTGATTGAATGCTTTTGGCTACCAATGATCATATCCAGTATCTTTTTTACAGCAGAGTAACAAACAGGAAGTTAGAAATAGCTGAGTAAATATTAAGGCTGATGGAATTTACAGCTGCTCATACAGATTGTGCTTCAGAGCTCAAGATGCTGGGGGATGCGATAACTCACATTTATGAGACGGCAAAATGAACAAAAATGTAGCATAAGTGGATTTCTGAGACGCAATTTTAATGCTCAAGTTTTGTAGCTTTTACAATATTTTTATTGCTTCTCTGGGAGACGGAAAGGCAATCGCTGAACAACAGAGCCAATTCTTTGAAGGCTAAACAATGCTGTGTTCTGTCTGCTGAGTGATTTTAAATAGCCAGACTAGACATTATTCTTTCTTGATGTGAGTAACGTAGCAATAATCAGCAGTCTGTGCAGTTAAAAAGGGCCTGGATGAGAGATGAAATTACTGTGTGTCTCAGTAAACCTTGAATGACTTCACTGATAACTGTCCATGGAGAAAGTGAACTGGTGGTGTACTCCACCCTATGGATGCTCTGTAGCAAGGTCATTAAACTCTTACCATCCCTATAACATTTTTCTTTAAAGCAAAACACATAGGCTTAAATTACATTCTTCACAGCAAAACTGGCAATGTTAATGTAACACTGGGAGTGTTATTTTAACGCAGAGTGTTTACTGACTCTGTGTGGACCCATATAAACACTCTGGACCTCATATAAACACCATTAAAATAACCCCAGTAAACACTCCCGGAGTTAACACTGCATCTTTGCTCTGTACTATATGCTTTCATTTGAGTTGAAATAATACAAAAAATTGTGCAGTGTTTTTTTATCACAAAATTTCTACATTAGGTGATCTCAAACAGATATTAAAATTATTTCACAGAAAATTTTTTTAGAGGAATTATCTTTAGGTGGATATGACAAACAGAATTCTATCAGGTAAGTTGATGTCTGATGTTATTCGTAACACTGAATTAGTAAAACTGAATGTAGTAACACCAACTGAATGTGTTATACTGTATCTTTTAAGTAAATCTTTATCTTCTGAAATTTTACTTTTAATTTGGTCTGCATTTATTAATTTTCTCTAATACTGTAGGTTAAACGGTTTCGTGTTTTTATTGCTTTTGCTAAAAAACTATGCAGAGAAAATATTTTTGAAGCCATATTTTTCACTCAGACTTGCAGTTACAATGACAAATTGAATTAATTCTATTGTACATAATGCTGTAGAGAGCAAATGGCTATTGGCTGATCATTTATGAAACAATATTTAGCTAATTGCATATTTTGAGAGCTAGCCATGTACAAAATTACATTAGTTACAATGCAGAGGCAAACTACTTGAAGGATAATAGATTTTTGCTGCAATCAAACATTTGCAAGCAATTGCCCATTAAATAAGATTTGATTACCAGAAAATGTCAAATGTGTAATTATAAAAATTAAAACACAGATTTGCCTTGCAAAACTCTAAATGCATATATAACATAACACCTTTCCTGGGTCGTTTCCCCTGTCAATTTTTAGGAGTTTGTTGTTTTATTGAACAGCAAGTATTTTCATTTGCACCCCTTCCTAATAGTTTAGCAGTACTTTTAAAAAAAAGAACACAAATGTACATACATGCAATATATCATGCGAGTACAGAAGTGATCTGGCTGCCAAGAAAACAGGCTGTGCGTTTCTTACTGCAGTCTGGAAAGGGCGTGTATGTATTTTTACAATTTTTTGGTGTGCCGATGCCCTGCCAATGGAACTGTCACTTGTCTTGTGAGCAGTGGCACGTTTGACACCATCAAGAGACATCTGGACCGCTGGTACTTTCTGCAATGGTAATGTCATGTGTTTCGAGTAATAGCCCTGGCTGACAGGCCTGTACCATAAGGCCCTGCATGACAAGGAACAGAAAGACTTTCATATACTGGCACGCCCCTAGAGTCGAGTAACGCTAGGCTGCTTCAGCACTTGTGTGATACAAAAACATGCAATCCAGAGTGCTCGTCCCTGTTTTGTGAGCTTCAGTATCTAATGTAATGTAAACTCTGACGGTATTAAAATGTTACTCACCATTTTAGGCCTCGACGGGTACCTCGGATTACTGACAGTCTTTTTAAATGTGCCCACAGCTAATTTGGGAATTATGCGTTAGTATATAATGTGTGTTACAATCAAGTTATGTTTTGCAACATTGCTGAGTAATGGGAATAATGAGGAAGTAGTGATAGTGTAAAAATGATAATAATAATTAATTTTATTGTCAGGAATTTAAAACAGTTCTGAACTCAGTTCTTTTGTGTTGCTGTTTATGAAACACAGTTCCAGTGTGGCTGTTTTTAAGGTTCTCTTTCGGGGTCTCATCCATGTAAAGCAGTGTGAAAGCGCTGTACAGCAGAGTGTTACTGTGGGTGTCTACACTGCATACAGCACATAGACACATAGCTGGATAAATCTCTAACACAATGTGGTAGGTGTAATCACAAAAGACATCCTTTGTTAAACACTGAATTACGTAATATCCCTTTCAATATATTTTCATGTTCATATGATCTATATAAAATAACCCTCTTGTAATGCACATTTCAGAGTATCCCGAGTCATTATTCCAGTTACTCTAGTTTTTAGTGGAATATCTGGGACTCTTTAAGCATTTAAGAAATATTACTGGATATTTTGTAGATGTTTTGTAATTTCTGTGATGAATGATGTAGATATATACTGCAAATTTTTTTGCAAACACACAGACGCTATAAGATCTTTTGAGCAAAATATGTAGCGCTGTTAAAAAAATTTAGGCCCTTGTAAAAAAATGCAGAATAAAGACAACATTTTGAAAAATAATGTCATAAACCTTTTAAATTATTAATTAACAACATAAAAAGTATGTAAAAAAAAAAACTAATTCAAATCAACGTTTGATGCGACCACCCTTTGCCACAAAAGCATAAATTCTCCTCTGCTCTGTGGGGGCCATACCATCTCTTCCAGGACCTCTTGTTCTACTTTTAACTGTAGATGAAAATTTTTGACTTATCTGTGTGTTTGGGGTCATTGTTATACTGCAGAATGAATTTGGGACAAATTGGATACACGGCACTGTATTTGAGGTAAATGTAGAACCAGGTAACCTATTGTCCACAAGAATATACTTTTTTACAGCTAATTTCATACCACAAAGACTGCTACTTTCATGTGTCACAAAACGTGTCCATCTTCTAATTCACATAAAACTTGCATCTTCTGTTCTACTGTTTGTTCTGTTTGTTTATCAATGGTAAATATTGATCCATGTGTATTCATTATGGAGCACTTGTGGCGTCACCAAATTCACAGCACCATTTTAACACTTTAATCACAACGTTTGAATCATTAATGCCTTTAATAAATCAGCAATCATGACAGGCCAATCTATATTCAAGTCCTTTTACATCAACCTAATTAAGATGATGTTATGCATTATTAATTAGCTTTTAAATTAGATCTAAAAATTCACAAGCTAATTATATTAAGGCTTCAACTAAACGAGGAAAAAAAATGCTTCTACAGTCAGGATGTCTGTTGTCAAACTTGCAGAGATCATTTTAAATGTTTAAACACACTTCGCAGACAGTGGTTTTCAACAAAGAGACAGTGACTAGGCTCTGCTACTACAATGTCTAAAGGTGGTTATACTGCAGAGAATCAGTTCTTAATACTTTGCAACTTGTTTTTTACCAAAAAAATTACACAGTATTTAAAATTTCAGGTATATGACAAACTGTCTACTGAAATGTGATGTCCATTGAATGTCCTTTTCAAATGCCAGGCAGCCAATTACATGCTGATGTGGGCGGGTCTTCTTCTGAGCAGGTGGAGTAACACCCTCATGTAAAGCATAGCTAATTCAAGGGGGAAGAATAACAGATTAATGTTACTAAAAACAGTTCATCAGTGTTGGTATGACAGTAGATTTGCCATTGTCCTACTGATAGGGAGATTTGTGGAGTTAATATTAAAGTGGGGAGAAAGGTTTGCAGGAATGGATAGAATTGCCATGCTGGTTTGAATACAGCTCAGTTTTCTGTGTGTGCTTTCTCTGTTCAATCATGGTTCCTCATACAGTCAGTGACACAGTGTTTATAAATTGTCCTTAGTGTGAATGACTGCCCTTGAATGAGCTCATATACTGTCAGGGAAGCACTTTTAACTGTGCACTTTCCTCTCTGTTATACACTTTGTGGCATGCTTGTCCTGGTGGTATACCAACAAAGGATGGATGGCTCAGAGGATGGATCTTAAAATAATATCTCTACATTTATTTAACCAATGACAAATTAATGCAAAACACATATTAACACAAATTATAATTTCACTTTGAAAACAAATATCAGCCATATATGTGAGCATTAAACGATGTGAACAGCCATTTTGCTAAACAGACGTAATTCTCAGCTAGTAGAGCTGTAATTTATTTTCCACAAGATATTAGTTGCAGTTAAAATTTGATATCAAGTCAGCAAAACGTGATGTTGCTCCTTTTTTCCTTACAATTTCTGTGACTAACACAAATAGCATGCTAATACACAGCTGTTAGCTAATCAACTCTCTATATCTATATCTAAGCATATCCTTTCTTTCAATCATTTTAACATCAAGTATTGTGTATTTGAGGAAAACCAATTCTTAGGAGTTGTTGCCCCCATCTTTATTAGTCCCTGGAGAGCAAGCAAGTGCTGGGTGTTTTGCTCAGGGGCCCACACCCAGTAACCAGTCCGGTACTCAAACCATCATGTGTCCATAGTCCAGTCTGATGCCGTAACCATTGAACCACAAGATCACTATGTGTTCCACCTTGTAAACAGAAATGATTTTACACTTACTAGCAGATTTTAAGTGAAGGCTTTTTTGTACAAAGCAAGAAAAAGTGTTTGTTGTTTGTTTCTCTCTGAAAATGAGCCTAATTCACCAGGTTTGAGTCATAGTCGAGAATGTGAAGTCTGCTCCCACTTGTATTTGAGGTTACTCTGGTAGCCACTAGAGAGAGACACCACATTTCTATATTCTTTCTTATATGCTACATTTGTGTACCTATTTCACTGGGGAAACACTGAGCTTGTATGAAATATTCATGTGGAGAGAGTGCTGACTCAGCACATTTTCAATGTTTTGAGAAGGAGGAGAACAGTGATAGGCTTAAGGTTAAGATGAGCCACTGTCTAGCATGAGCCCCCCCCCCCCCACGTGCAGCGAAAAGCAAGGCAAAAGGGAGACAGTCCATGAACACTTCTGAGGTTTTGGGAAATGGCGGTTTGCTGCGGTGCCTCAGCAGCACGGCAGGGTCCGGTCCGGCTGCAGAGGCAGAGGGGAGAGGCCGGATGGAAGGTGACAGTCAGGCCCGGGGAACTGAGGCGAGCACAACACAGCCATCTTCGGCTTCAACCCTGCATTTTCCCCTGTCTTTTTTTATTCATTAAAATGCTTTTGTACTTTACAAGTGCTTTAGTATTTTGCTCATGTTTGTCAGTGGCTGCAGCGTTGTCACGGCTACGATACCAGCACTCGCCTCGCCGCTGCCAACAAACTTCCCCGAGCTCTAATTTCACAGTCATTTGTAGTCGGATGCTCACTCCGCTGCTGTCACAGTGCTGAGCATTTACATATTATACCGTGGGGAAAGTTGCTGCCCCAACACATCCATATTAATTACCTTTCCTTAATACGGCCTTTCGGGTAGCATGCGAATGGGAAATGATGTGCACATTGTGCCTGAAAAATAATGCAGGTGAAAAAATGTATGCATGTGAATCATTGGCTATGAACTCCATATTCAGCAAAAATTAATATTAACCAGAAAAGTGTAGTGTGTGGTGGGGAGGGGGTGAAGGTCACAAGACCCCATTGTCCAATCAAAATATATTTTGAGTTACAATGAAGAAGTATGAAAAGTGGGTGTTCCCATGCTCCCTTTTGTTGTATGAGATACATTTTGGCAGGAAGGTTTCAACTGAAAGTCGTATAATGTGCCTTCTCCCTATTGTCATGGAAACAATTGCATCAAACGATGTTTTCCAAAATACTGACACTGTTGCTTTGATCAGTGCTAGCTTTATTGTTGGAAGGTACAACCCAGCATATTTCCACCAGTCCCTGTGCTAATTTTGAAAGGAAAGGGCAGAGTAAACATTTTTTGAAGGAAATACGGCACTTGAAATATAACATTCATTGACCTCACTGGCTCAGATGGTCTCTGTGTTTGTACAACTTGCATAGATTTTAATGGGCCACCCATCACATTTGTAATAAAATCTTTCTCATTAATTAAACATGTATGAGCTGTGTGAATAAATTATAAGACCAAAAAGCACAATGATAGAATAAGACTTGAAGTTTATTCACAGGGTTGTGCCTGACAGATGTAGAATTGTTAAATGTTCAGTTGTTGTTCCTTTTTGGCACAGTAATTAAAAATGCAGCCTAACCTGATGATGTGTTACATTGCAGTTGTAGGGCACACCTTTGTACATATGGCTTTTTACTTCTTACACCATTTATCCAGGTGGAAGTGTGTCTTCAGTCAGGGTCAGGCCAATTTTTATATATTACGCTTAGTGTCATTTCATTGTTCGCTCTGAGTGTTGACAGTGCTTAAAGTTTATCTTCAAAAGTTATAGGTTGTGGCCACGCTTTGCTGGAGAGCACTGGGAAATCTTTCTTGACAACAAGCAAAAAAAATAAATAAATAAATAAGAGAGAGAGAGAAAAAGAAATGAGAAAAACATGGCAGGTGCTGGGTCCTCAGACGATGCTGCAGGGATTTGTCACTAGAGAGTTCGGCCAGGCCTCCTTTCTGTTGCATGCTGATGTGACTTTGTGTGCCAGGGGACTGCAAATCCACTTCCTTCTTTGATCCGTTTTGTCTGGTTGCTTGAGGCCTACCAAATAGTATGAACTGTAACTGAATTCAGCTAATGGCCCTTTAGAAAACCTGGTACAACAGAAGAGTTTTTTGGAAATTCAGTTTTAATAAATGGGAAATCTTCATCCTTATGAGCATGGGAAGCTCAGATCATAGACAGGCTATGGAACAAAACTCAAAGCACATCTACCTAACTAAAATGCTACACAATATTACACTATAATCACCAGAGAGGACCTAATAGAAAAGGGGTGCTCAAATAAAGACAAGGAGGAAATGGGACATAGCTGGGAAGCACTAATGACATGATCACAATGACTCAGCAAAACAGAAACACAGGGAAGGGTGACAAATGGCCAGACCATGACAACAATGTGCTTGCATAATTAATACATTCGGAAATATACCTCGACTTCAGAGAGTGTACTTATCAATGAAATGTTTTAAAAAAGCAAATCTTTCCAGTTAAAACTTATTGAAATTAATTCTGCTTTCATATAAATCCAGTTGTTGTTACAGAGGCAGCTTTATTTCCATGTTTTAAATGTAGGCCATCTTACAAATGGCATGTTTAAATACGGTTTTCAAAGATCAGAGCGCAGTCAAGACAGAGCAAACAGTACAAATAGTTTACCCATGGCAAAAATGTATGTTGTGTAATTGAATAAAACGCAAAGCTGTTAAACACTGTTTTAACAAAATGGACAGATATAATAACTGTGCTGCTTGACTGGAAAATGGGTTACATGTTATTCCCAAATAAGAACAAATTTTAGGAGCACAAAGTAATATACTTGAAATACTACATCAAGAGAATATGAAAATGCTCAAAATTAATTTTTAGTTCTAATTCATTTTCAACTCACAAATAATTTAATCTGTCTATAAAATTACAGTTTTTAATATGTCACAATTCAGTCAATATTTGCTCAACACAAAAAAAAAAATTGATATGCAGATGTCTCAAAAAGAAACATTTATTATTGCACAATCATCAGCCTTTATTTGCTATGAGAGCAATCTGAATAAAATATTTCCTTGGACAAATATTCCCCAGATTAAGAATATAATGAGAGGAAGAGTTTAAATCCTTGCACCAGAACAGAATTGATTCTACTTTAGCTGACTGCATAAATCAGTACAAATAAGTCTTTGTACACTACTTCAGTGGGCTAATTTAAAACTTTCCTTAAAACATTGGGACACACTTCAGGTGACTCATTCACCACTAAAAAAAATCCAGCAGTATTAACTGGTTGAAAACAGAGTAAACAAATGGCCATAAATTGCTTTGTAAAAGATAATTAGAAAGAAATTATTCCATTATTTGAGATCAAATGCATTTTCAATACAAGTTATCAACTTAAAGATTTTTTTCAGCTGCTTTCATCTTGCTTTTTTGTCACCAGCTCTGTAGAATAGCAAACATGATTTTTCAGTTGAACTGCACAGCAAGAATATATAGATACCAGGTGATCTCAGTGCCCTCACAAACCTGCCCTCCAGAGCATGCATATTATTCTCCCCAGAAAACCCTGCTCAACCAGTCATGCTAGAAATAATTCCCACACTGTGAACGCCTAGGTGTCATGCACAGATATGAGAAAAACCGATGCTGATATCCATATGTCATTTACCTGAGTGGGTAAATTATTTAGCAAAGTAATCCATAAAGATTGTCATTTGTCATAAAGTCTCTGATTTTGTTAGTAACTTGAAGCTGATAAACATTAAATATATTTTTGTGTTTTTGCTGAAAGTTATTTGTCATTGCATTTTTAACTTGCAATGTCTCTA
>JABJVR010000147.1:0-21811 GCA_025773905.1 Chitala chitala | reverse complement strand
TTTTGAAATACTCAGACCAGCCCGTCTGGCACCAACAACCATTCCACGTTCAAAGTCACTTAAATCCCCTTTCTTCCTCATTCTGATGCTCTGTTTGAACTTCAGCAAGTTGTCTTCCCCACATCTAGATGCCTAAATGCATTGAGTTGCTGCCATGTGATTAGGTGATTAGCAATTTGTTACCAAGCAATTGAACAGGTGTACCTAATAAAGTGGCCAGTAAGTGTATATGACAAGTGCAGCCATGCTTATTAACGTCAGCCTGTTAATAGCGTCAAAACACTTGCAAATACTGAAAAACAAAGCTATTAATCACATTTTTTCAGTTGTTTGTTATCTACTCAAGTTGTGTTTATCAATCTTAATACAACCGTTATACATTCCAACGCAATCTAAGGTTAACATTAGCGAGAATTACTAAAAACCTTACAAGGTTACCGATTTTTGAAAACATTATGTAAAGGGAAAAACATTAACAGCTTTTAACCGAGTGTACGTAAGATTTTTCGAGTAATGTACTGTAACTAATCAGGTATCCAAACTACGTTCTTGCCACACAGCACACCTACACTTAAAACTGTGACACACGCATGTTTTCAGTGCCAAACCAATGCCTATATTTCATTTCATTTTAAAATGCTGTAGTCTTTGCTCTAAATCTTAATAATTGCTTCTGAAGCAGAAGATGGATTTAATAAATATTAATCCTAAAGCACAGTGCAGAAGTTCTTGCACTTTTTACCCCTAACAAAATACACTGATAAATCAAAAACAGAAAACAACGACTCTTTATTAGCAAAATGGGTGGTTGAAATACTTACATAGGGAGTGTACTTTATTTATTCATAAGAACGGTGCTTCCTTTCTCACCATAGAGAAATAATCATGAAAATATCTTGTTCTGCCTTTCTACGCATGTTTTGAACTACTCATCTTCTGCAAGAAACATTGCTGCCACCTACAGTAGTGGCGTATATAGTGTATTTAACTGCTGAAGAAAGTGTCGAAAATAAAATTCCACTTAATTAAATAAATTTAAATTTTTTTTAGCTTTTTTGATCAATTTAAATAGAAAATTTAATACAAAACATAAAAATAAACATAATCATAAATCATAACAATATGGTTTTATTGCACACCAGTCTTTTAAAAAATATTCACTAGAGGCTAAACTTTTCGTTCTGTATAAATAACACAAACGCATAGATTTCAGTTATTACTGCTGTATCGTGTTCTTACCTTTGTCTCCTTGTATTGCAACTCTTCGCTGCATTGTTGTTAGAAGAACCCTACTAGTTACAAACCAGCATTGGGCAATTACAGTGTACATTTTATGCTACAGGACACGAGAAAATGCCGGAGATGGTACAAACAATAAAACTCATCTCATGAATATTCTAGTCCCGTAGTTCAAATAACGTGAAGAGTGAGCAAGGCCAATTTTGCATTCATCTGAGATAATAGCACGCAGTGCATGAATTCAGGCGGAGTTGAAACCGGAGAAAACATCGATTTAATGAGCAGAAGTACAGAGAATATGAACTGTTTTTTAAATGAAAATTCGTTGACAGCCGTCATCCTACATTTTATTATTGTTATTATTATTATAAGTGTGATTTTTACAAGTATAAAATACGTCATTTTTACTGACAGTGATAAATGGTGACATAGAAACACAATTACGCAAGAACCTTCTGCTCCACTGACCGACTTTTGGTGAAGCTGGGTGGGGGAAACTGTATCCTCTCCATCCCATTGTGTCGCATCTGCCTCACGCCACAGCCACGCCCTGTGTCACTCAATATCCTCACCCTATGCGACGGTCTCCAACTAAATAAAGAATAATGTAAATAAACATTTGCATTTAACTGTACGGGACATTTTGGAATTTTAAGGAAAATAACGAAAAGCATTTTGCAGGGATTACAGTACTGGGCTAATGGATTTATCTAGAATATTTTGCTAAGCTGCATACGTAGGCAACGTCTCGGGTTAATGCGTCACCAAAAAATCTGTGGCAGTCAGTCACTGAACAGTTACAGTGCGCCAGGATATATGTAATCGTTAAAATTGGTTAAAATTAACAAGAGAGCATGAAAATAAATACTTGTTAATATTATATCCACAAAGTAAAAGAAATATCGCTGTTTCGTTTTCTTTTCGTTGGGGAAATAGTCGGCAGCTATGGAACTTGATCGGCGACTGTTGCTGCTTCACTCGGTCGCCTACACGCTGTCCGTGCTGGCCGGGTTGATGGTGGTCGTACCTCTGGCCCTTAATGGGTCGGATTTTAAAGGACGCTGCGCTTTATTTAGTCAGGGGTTTTGGCGAACAGAAAACCGAACGGGCAGCGCCGAGGAGGAGTCTTTGTGGGTCTCCCGGTTGATAGTGCAGGAGTGGGGTCCGCCCGCGGCATGCCAGTTCCCCACGTTCGCTGGGGTTTTCACGGTGCTGTACGGCGCAGCCCAGGGCTGGCGAAGCATTTTTTATCTCCATCGCCGACATGACGAGTGAGTACTGCGATTATATGTACTGTGCATAACAACAACAATGTAACGGCAGCGCCATAAAAACATAATTTTCGTTTTTTTTTCCTTTTTTTCTTTAGCACTCTATTTTCAGCTTTCCTCACTGTATTACTAAGCCTGTGTGTACTCTTCCTGTCTGGAGGGGCAAGCTTCACCTTTAGTTTGGGACTACTGTCTTGGTGTGACACCGTCACCGACCACGGCGCGAGACCGTACAGGTAATATCGTACTTGTATGTGTAAGAGTTATTCGAGTGGCCTCTGATAACTCTTATACTGTAATAAGCACAATTAAATAAGCCTACACTAAAATGTTAGTTACAGCAAGTACTGCAGAGAGTTCCAGACCTACTCTTTCCTCCCTTCAGTTGTGCAGAAGCACAGTCTATACCCATGTACCTGGATGTGGACACTTCTTCCTTCTACACTGAACTCACGATTGCACAGGTATTTGGAATATTATGTAGCTCCTTTATCTCGTTTTTGCTCAGTCCAGTTATGGCTGTACGAAAACTTGAATTTGTATTGCCAGATCCTAAATATCGTAAATATTTGTCCAGTAGTATAGTACTGGTGCAGAAAGTCTTAATTTTAAAGAGGGTATGAGGTGCACAAAAGTTAACTACAAGTTTAGGAACTTTTTTATACATGAAAGCTTTGAAGAATAGAACAGACAATAAGAAATAGTAGCACAAATTGCCTTTTGCAGTTCTCAGATTAGCCATGTTTCAAGTCAGTAGGTCGGTCATTGCCTATTTTCTTCCACGTATTCCTGTCTGTTTTTCCGCATGTCCGTCTGTCTGCAGGCCTCCCTCTGGTGTGTCACAGCCCTGTGGTTTGCGCATGCCATCCTGTCCTTCTTGCGCCTCTACCACTCACACAGCCAGCACATCAGGGGCCCCTGCTTGGCCAGAGAGAAGGAGCTGCTACTGGAAAATGCCGCGGTGGACAGCCCCCAACCTCAACCGGAGCTACAGGGGATGCCCAGTGCCTTTATTTAACAGGGTAACACTGCAGATGGGGGCAGCTCAGTTTCCTGGGATTTTTAAGGAATGATGAATGTGTACTGCTAGTTAATGTTTCGACTTATTTTCAGCTTCACCAAGAAATGAGGGAAAACTGACAGTCTGTTATATTTTCCATTGCTATTTATTGTTAGAAATTATCTTGTTCATTTTGCACATATTTAAATACAG
This sequence comes from Chitala chitala, assembly GCA_025773905.1. NCBI lineage: Eukaryota > Metazoa > Chordata > Actinopteri > Osteoglossiformes > Notopteridae > Chitala > Chitala chitala. Next base: position 18,088 of record JABJVR010000147.1, on the reverse strand, counting down.
TGGTTACAATCAGAGTAGTACAAAACACTGATACAGTATAAGAGCATTTAAGGTATTAAAAGGTTTACATTTTTATATTTTATCATGTTAACCCCCAATTAATGTTTTTTTTTTTTTACAAACAGTGAACCAGAATTGTATCCACTCTAATGCCATCAGGACTAAACTGAGCACATTCTGTAGTTGGACATTGCAATGATAGAGGTAATAAGACATAAACATGCCAATGAGATTAATTATTTTCATTTACTCAATCATATAGTTGGTTAACACAGACAAAACAGGTTCACCATAATTTATGTTAGGACCGTGATGGGTTATGACAGGTCAAGTAGTGTTGACAGAGACAAACTTCTTTTAGTGTAATTACATAAATGTTTTCTGTGCCATAAAGGAATGGTGTCGGACCAGCAGCTACAGCACACTCTTTACCTGTGATGGCTTTAATGTTGTTATCTGTGTTGATGCAAGATAGGATCAGGTTGCTGCAATGTAAATGCAAAGTGAGCAGATGCTAATACTGGACATAATCATAAAGATGATGGAGAGGTGAAAATACACAACTTAAGCATGTGTTTTTCATACAACTTTTGCCTCACTGATGGGTCTTTAAATATATCCAGACTGTAATGATACACAGATAGCAGAACAAGAAGCTGGAGGTAATGAGCTGAAAATTTTTAATTGTTTTAATTGTTGGTTTATGAACAGCATTCCCTTCTATTCCTGTAGAAAAATAATAAAAGGAAATCACAGAATATACAATGGACGTTATTTTTTGTGTGTTTGGGATACCATACGAAAGATATCAGCAATATTAGCACTCTTACATATACATGGAACTAAAAGAAAATAATGAAAATTATGGATATTTAAGAATGCTGCAAATATTTACACATTTGTAAAACCATGTTAACTTTTTTAGATGCGTTCTGATATTGGTATTAGAAGCAACATATAGCAAACTCCGACATTAGTATATTTGCTTTCAATTTAAATTACACAGTAACGTGCTTCCCAAGGAAACAAAAAGCAGGTTTGAGGCGGGACCTTTTACCACCAATAGTTTTTAAGTATTTGAATATTTGGGCGGGGTTACTAGCAGCAACACCAATCGAAAAACTGAACAGCAGTAGCTGCGTAAACTCAAAACTACTGTATACAGTCGTATGACGCTGTGTTATTTACCTTGTATAACTGTTTTGTTAGTAATAGCCAAGAGTTAAATTACTGGGGAAACTGGATATATAAAAACAGGAGCGGCGGAACGCTAACGAAAATGAATTTAGCCGAAATAAAAAAGTTGAAGGTGGCCGATTTACGGGCCAAACTCCAAGAACGAGGCCTGGATACAAAGGGACTCAAAGCCGACCTTGTGGAACGCTTAATGTCTGCCATTGAAGCCGAGGCGCAGATTACGACGCCAGGCCAGACCGGGGATGATAAGGGGCCTACAGGAGACGATCAAGTCGTGCAAACACAGGACGGTTCGGTACTGGATCCGTCCGCGCCAGTGGATGTAATGCAAACAGAGATTACTAGTCATTTGGCGTCTAATATCGCGGAAGTTACTGCAACGGTGAAACTTAGACAGGAGTTGCCAGAAGAAAGCGAAGAAACCGCTGAAGGCTCAGTCACCACCCAAGAGCCAAGCCCCACGTTAAAAGCGGGGTCCACAGAATCAAACGCAGAACATCCCGCGGAATCTATGCGAGAAGAAGGCACCGCTTTGGAACAGGCATCATCCGAAAGTAACCTTCCCAGCCCGGTTCACCCGAAAGCAGTTAGCGTAAGAAAATTAGCGATAACAGCGCCAGCGCAGAAGGACGGCTCTCCTGTGCCTGCCGAAGATCACAATAAAATCCCGGAGGCAGAGTTGACGTCTGCGAGTACTTCTGTTGGAGAAGGTCTTACGGAGGCCACAGAAGAGAAACAACAAAGTGATTTAGCTCCGTGGGATCCGGCCAGCGACTCTAACAAGGCCCGAGAACCACGGACTGGAGTGACCGCTTCTCCCTCCAACAGTGCGCCGTCGGTTTCTCAGATCGAACCTCGCACACAGTCCCTTCAAGACGTGGGATCAGAAAAGGAGGATTTGAACGGAAACAACGAGAAGAAATCGACGGGTACTGACATCGAGGTCGACTGGTCGATTGTGGCCGAGAAAGGCAGCGAGGATGATACGGGGTCGGAACCTGAGAAGGACGGTGGAGCCAGCCAGGACACACGTGGGTCTCTGTGACAGCCTCTTCACGTGCGGTTGTGAAGTGTTGAAGTCTGCGTTACTTTTATTTCTTATGCCATGTGATAATTGAGTTCAGCATGATATGAAGAAAGCTGAGTGGAGACAGATCGTGTGGGAAATTTATTGTAGTAAAGTGTAGCTAGCTCCTTTTCTCGCTACATGCAAACGTGTAGGTCATTTGAAACTGTGCCTTATTATTGTAGTGTAATACATGGTAACAAAGTGAAATCATTTAGGTGATGAGTGTGCTTACTACAAATGCTGGTTGTGTAATGTGCATTTATATAAATAGAATATACAAAATAATAATGGTTTACCACAATGGCACTATAGGTATTTAGCAATGAAAGCGTCATTACGAATGAGTAACTGAAGGCACCAGAAGTTGTATGAAACAATTTTCCGCGATCTCACATTCTTTACTTGCACGTTGGCTTCGTTTATGTTAGGATTTAGAATAACCACTGCAAGTCAGTCATCTTCTATACCGCTTAACTGCATGTCCCATGTATAAAACACGACTTCACAAATCCGTCACGGTAGTGTTTTAGGCTTTTGTAGGACCAGTCTGTTGTAACTGTTCATTTGGAGGAATTCTTAAACTATGTTGCAAAAACAACTGTAACGAATACTTCTGTAACATGGCGTGTTGTTTACAATAACATTTGCCTGTAAGTTTTTAAAGAATAGAAAGTGTTGAACGTGTAAAAACAGTGGTGGATTAAGGACCACGGAGCAATAAGCACCCCTGAGCTGACAGCCCCTATTAAATCCTTTATAACTTTCTGTTTCTCTTGGATCATTAATAACTTTGGGGGAGTTTTACTAATTAACAAGAGAATTACTGGTCCCAGAGTATTAATCTTTGAAGTATTGTTTGGGTTGTTAATTTGATGTCCATGCAAAACTGTGGCAATCCTCATTTATTTACACTTCTGTCAGGTACTGCTTAGTATGGTTTCACCAGTTTTAATTACTTAATTTCTTTTTTACACCGTTATCTGCTATGCATTTTTTTCCACAGAATCCAAAGAGGCTGAGGCAGAGGGAGACAATACAGAGTGTAGGGGTGTGAAGAGGCCGTACAGTGAGAGGGGCCGGGGGTACTATGAGTTTAAAGAAGAAATCAACTACAACAGGTACCTGTGATGTCCCTCTGATGCTCTGAGTTTTCATTTCCAGCAGGTGTTCAGGCGAACATGTCCCACACTTTTTCTGCTGCTTGCATTTCGTTAATCCTCTACTGTCCTTCATCAGTTAGCAATTCACAGTTTTTTGTCGTGAATAGTGTGTTTGTACATCAGCTGTGTTGTAATTATTACAATTCACTATCAAAGTGATTGAATTGTTTGTTGCTTTTGCCTCGTTTGTCGGATGGCTTTCAGGCCAGGAAGGAGGTTTGCTAAAAGCACAGCCTTCCTCAGGGCTGAAATGTAAAGTGAGAGCAGGTGTAGGGAGTCTAACATAGTTTTCAGTCCCTGTCCTGAATTCTTACGTGGAGACTTTCTTTTCTAGGGCCAGATCCCCGGAACCTGAAGCAGAGCTTGAGGAGGAGGTGGATGAAGGCGTGCTCCGCCTGGACTCCTGTACGTCTTTCTGCCTGCTGTTTGTGTATTCTTGATGTGCGTGTGAGCACACACGTTTAATCATAAGTGTCCCGTGTTTCCGGTGCACCTGCAGACAACTGCGACCTGCACTTCGAGGTGGGCTCAGACGGCAGCTCTGGGCAACCCCTGCTCTCTGACAAGTTCCCCCTGCTGTGGTCTGGTTGCCGCCTCACCCATGGCATGGATCAGGGCAAGGTTGGGTTTGAGGCAAAGGTAGGAGTCTCTTCACAGGCCTTGTGTCAGTTTCCTTGCCTGAAAATGTGAATTTTGTTCAGTGTTTTGCTTTATAGGCGCATGAAATGCATGGTATTACCGAATGGCCTCAGACATGGTCTTTTCCTGATCCTGTAGCCATACTTGTAATCATACCAGTTTTAAGCCACACATGACTTGTTCGTTTGTTTGATAGGTGTCGTTAATTATGTCAGTGTTGCGTTAATGTATCAAGCAGCAGAACCTACACATTTTTTGTGTTCTTGCAGATCCATCACACCCTGCTTTTGTCCCTGTTTTTTGTTCAGTTTGTGAAGAAGCTGCCTGTGGCAGATCTGAAAGCTGATGACCCAGATACCCATGTTCTGAAAGTGGGCTGGTCTGTGGACAACTCGAGTTTTCAGCTTGGTAAGTCCCTTCAGCTTCTCTGCCCATGGTTAATGCACAAATCTGTCAGCAATCGTTTCACATCCATGTTAACAGAGACCAGTAGTATCAAGACTATGCGATACAGGGGTTCTCCCACAAAATTGGTCATAAACGCACTGTACAGTGGCTGTCTCCATAACATTGGTAATTCGTTGAAACACCTGCAACTTTATGACAAAACGACTTTATGACATTTGAAAACTTAAAGAAAAAAATCATTATGTGGGTGAGTATATACAATACAGTTATACTGTATGTTGAACAGGCTAAATTGTAGTAAGTGTTGACACAAATGCTTTTAGCTTAAACATGAAGTTACCAGTAAATGAATTGTTAGCAATATGCTATAACATAACATTACACAAAACCAGTTTATAATACATATCTCTAACTGGATGTATGTTTAACAGATATGAACAATTAATATGGCAATAGTGAAAGATGTATATCCGTATCACTTTAGCCCTAACTTAAGCCATGATACCAGTTACTCCCCCTAGCGCAGGGGTTGGCAATTCTTGGGTCTTCCACCCCTCTGCAGTAGGTTCCTGTAATGGGAGAGGGACCAAAAATGGCTGTTTTGGGCTCTTCTGATAGTGAAGGTTGCAGACCCCTGCCCTAGTGTCCTGTCTGGGAAGTAACATAAGTTGGACACAACAAAGTGCTTTTAAAACCTGTTTAAAAATAGAATAACAACGCAAGAATAACGCAAACGGTTTGAATGGTGGTGACATTATGACATTTGCATGACTTTTACGCGCGCAGTTTCTTCAGAAAAAACACATTTTAAAGTTTCAACATAGTTCATGACTGACTTTATTGCTTCCCCACTGTATATTTTAATTACAAAGAGGTGTTTGGCATGTAAACTAGTTTTTGTAAAATAAATCATACTGTGACCATATTGATTATGACAATAGCTTTGGCTTTTTTGTTGACATATCTGAATTTGTGTGGGGACACCTAAAGAGGATTCAAGTAAAACAGTAAGATTTTACTTTACAGATATCTTAAAAGTTGCAGTTTGATTGCCATGACTATTAAGCGAAACTTGTAGGACAAAAAAATGAAGTGTAGTAGTCAAATAAGTAGTGTACCTCCAGCTTAACTGCCAGTGGTTTTGATGGTGCTGGGTTCTTTCTTTGACAGGCGAGGTGGAGTTTTCATACTGTTATGATGGACGGGGCAGGAAGACAACTGAGGGGAAAGAGGAGGAGTACGGCGAGCCCTTCTCTGAGGATGACGTGATTGGCTGCTACGCTGTGAGCTGGTGTTATACTGCTTTACGAGTCTTCATAACCACGCTCTCTCTGCATGTTTGTGGAGTTAAAGAAGCAGTACTCCTGAGCTCTGTCTCTCTTTTCCCTCTGCAGGCCTTCTCTGACACTGAGGTGGAGCTCTCCTTCCACAAGAACGGCGAGCCGCAGGGCGTGGCGTTCCGTGTGGACCGTGGCACCCTCGCTGGCCGGGCCCTGCACCCTCACATGCTCTGCAGGAATTGTGCCGTCGCTGTCAACCTGGACGCAAGCGGAGCAACTTGGCACCCTGCCCCTCCTGGGTTCACACCTCTGCCGGCCGTGCCCCCCGAACTCCGGCATCGGGCCCCTCTGCCTCCTGTGGCAAAGCGGGACTGTGAGGTAGAGACCACCAGTGCCTCGTTTGCGTTAAACTTTCTCTTTACTGGTTTTAGTGGTGGTTTGGTAATGCGTAAGTTTTAGTTGACAGCTTGTAGGATTTTTGTGTAACATTGTGGCACAGTTTTCTGTAGGTAAAACACAGGGTTCCTAACAATGTGCCAAACGAGGCTAACAGTGCGTGCTTTTGCCAGGTTTTGATGATGGTTGGTATGCCCGGTGCTGGGAAGACCCACTGGGCCCAAGCCCATATGGCACAGAACCCTGAGAAGCGCTACAATCTGTTGGGCACACGTGTTGTCCTCAACAACATGAAGGTAAGCTTCTTTTCATGCGCTGTGATATTGCAGTTTTGCTTTACAGCCAAAACTGTGCTTGACTGAAAGGTTTAGTGACTCTGGTTGGTGGTATGAGGGCTGTCCTGCTGTGCTTGCTGGGCTGTGCTGTGTGATGTTGACCTGGAGGCCCCTCCCATTCCTTTGCTGTGTGATGTTGACCTGGAGGCCCCTCCCATTCCTTTGCTGTGTGATGTTGACCTGAACTCCCTTGTTGCTGTGCTCTATCACTTAGTGTACCCCACGCTCAGGGCAGAAGGAGCAGGTCCTGCAGCAGGCCACACAGTGCCTCAGCGAGCTCATCAGGATAGCTGCACGCCGGCGGCGCAACTACATCCTGGACCAGGTGAGAGTGTGGCGCTGCCCTCTGAACGTACACGGCACTCATGCGTCTGCTCTTTCAGTAATCCTATCGTTAAAGGCCCCTGCTTTCCTCTGCACTAATGCTCCTAACTCCCCACAGGCAAACGTCTACTCATCGGCCCAGCGGCGCAAAATGCAGCGTTTCAAAGGCTTCCAGCGCCGGGCTGTGGTGGTGTGCCCCAAGGATGAGGAGTGGAACAGGCGGCTGGCACTCCACCAGCAGCAGGAGGGCGAGGAGGTGCCTCAGATGTCTCTCCTGAAAGTAAAGGGTGAGACATCGTAGAGCTCTGCATGGGTAGGATGGGTGATTTTGTTCAAGGGGTAGCTGGTTCATATTTTTTCATCGTTTTTTCCTCTCTGCCCCAGTGAGCTTCTCGCTGCCGGAACAGGGGGACTACCTAGAGGAAGTGATCTTCCCAGAGCTGTGTCGCGGTGAAGCAGAGAAGCTGCTGGCCAGGTACAAGGAGGAGGCACGGCGTCTCCTTCCCACTCCTCCCAAGCGTAAGAAAGCCCGCACCTGGCGCAACAAGCCTGCATACCCCGGACCACATGGACCTCCAGGCCGAAACCGAGATTGGGGCCATGGTAAGAGGGCGTGGGTCTCCTGTACAGGGAACAGGAAATGTTGTTCTGGAATGCTGTAGTGACACTCACATATTTCTGAACTGTGTGTTTGTTTGTGTGTGCGTGTGTGTGTGTGCGCATGTGTGTGTGTGTGTTATCCCTCTGTCTGTATGCTCAGGGTGGAACCGGGGAGGCTACAACCCACGTCCGTATGGGCACCCGCCGTTCTGGGGGCCGCAGCGTAGGGAGGTGAGATCTCGCCCCTCACTGTGACCCACCTGAGGAATGATAATGAAGCGCAGGTGGACGAAACAAATGTCATTGGCTGTTTCAGTCTGAGGCACCATGTGGCACGGAAACCTTCCAGTGAAACACCTGTTTTCTGCAGGTGGAGGGAGCAGTCTCTGTTGTGTTTTAGAGTGGAAAGTCAAAAATGTACAAAAACTGTCATATTTTATAAAGTTGTTTAAGCAACTGTTTAAAAGCCTCAATGCCACAAAGTGTGTGGGTGTTTAATTTTTAAGTGATTCTTATAGAAACGATGACAAACCCAGAGAAAAGGCATGGTGCCACTTCTGCAGTTCTGCCACCCGCCCACGTTAGAACCCGCTTCAGCCTTTTCCACTCTGTGCTGTTTCTTGGCAGGACTTTCGGCCGTTCCCCAACCAGTACCGCACTGAGATGGACCGCTTTCACGGTCGTGAATACAATCCCCAGAGGTACAGGGACTACCAGCGGCAGTACACTGGAGAGGTGAGTGAGTGTGTAAGTGAGCAGCAAAGATAGGACTAAGCTACACAACACTGTTTGTGCACGTGCGTGTGTGTGTAAATCAGGCATCCACCATTTACAATTAATATATTCTTGTTAAAAATGATGTTTAATATGCATTTTCTGTTTTCTTTTCAGTGGAATTCATATTACCAAAACCAGGGTTACTACGGCAACAGAAACTATGGCCATAGTGGTCATCGAGGCTATTGGTAAACTGAGTAAAATCATATCCTATAGGGGCAGCTAAAGTCGCTTCTGTCCTTTTTGTATTGAATCAGTGTGAAAACAAATGTAAATCTGTTCTAACATTAAAGAAGTGTAGAGAATTGATTTTAGAGAACATTTTCCCTCCATTTATTCCAAAGAATTTCTTATTTCTGAAAATAACTGCAAAAGATGACAAAATTGTGTTATGGTTTGATTCTTGATAAAAAAAAAAAAAAAAAAAACAATTGAATGTAAGGGTTTTATTTTTGTGTTTGAATGAGGGAATGTAGACATCCTGGATTTTGCTGAGAATTTAAATTTTATTCCATTTTTCATGTTTAAAACCAGAAGCAATCAAAACATTATATTTAATGCATTTTAAATTGTCAGTTAAAATTTGTCAATGTTAAACTTACACTTGAGATGTCTTAAAATTAAAACCCCAGACTTTTACTGGACTTTTTAATATGGTGTGTGTGTGTGGGTGTGTGTGTGTTGTAATTTTTTTTCAATATCCATTTTAAGTGTACAGTGCATCCTGGTTACCCTGACATAAGGCAGGTGAATGTATGTGTTCCAATATAGCATCATTCATAGTGTTACTTTAGCCAGCAGTCTGTCAGATGGAGTAGTTTTTTGACTGTGTATTTCAGCGTTATCAGTGTAACGTATGAGCTTTTGTACATACATGGTCCAGGTAGGTTGTGGATAGTTGGGAACAGTAGGCCTGTAGTGTGACAGGTGCAGACTGGCATGACCGCGGAGCTATGTTGCATGTGAGGGCACCATTGTTTTCAGGCCATGCCCCATGGTGTAGATCTGACCAATCAGAAGCAGCTTGCAGAGCTTCCTCAGGCTCCATTTCGGGTCCGATTGACGTGTGTCCTGCCTGAGTTGCCATAGAACCTTGCTGCATCTCTCGCTGCTGTATGTTTTGGGCTGGGCGGGTATTTCTGCCATTATACACTCAGGTGACTGTCTTGGTGTGATTCTGGTTTTTTAATCAGACCTGGCTTTTCCCCTTGCTTTTTCCCCCCAGTCTTTACCTATTGCATCATGGTTGCCATGTTTGTTGTGAAGGCTGAACTCTGCATCATCACCCTGTATGAGGATAGGTGTCTAGGTGTCAGCAAATAGGTTTTAACAAGGATGCTGGGAGAGTGTGCAAGTTGTTTTTGCACTGTGCCTCCATAATCAGAAGACCATGTGGAATAACTCATATTTCCACTTGCCTTTAATCTTTTTTAAATTAAATGTGAGTGGTCCCATCACTGACTTATTTCCATTAGTAAATTTGCATATGTATTTTCTTTTATCTGTGTAATATCTTCACACTCTTATTATATAACTTTTGGCTTCTTTAATTTTTTATATGCAGTCATTCAATTTCTTACTGGCATTCATCACAAGTTGTTTGTTACATTTTACACTTGTCGAGCTGGTTTTAGCTGGTTATAATAGTACTTTGTTTCTTACATGCTTACTATCTAAAATCTGGTTTATTATCATAGTGTGGATGTTCCACAGAAACCTTTTAACTTTTTTAAGAGAAGCAAATTTAGACATAATACGCCCAGGCTAAAATTTGTTTTAATACATGAGTTTTGCTTCAGACGAGGTCATCTGCTTAGGCAGAATACTAAGCATTAGAGATTACTGATTATTACATGTCTGAAAACTTTAATGTATAGAATACTGTAGCACGTTATAATACTGAAAGGCACACATACATGTTTTGTGTTATTGCAAATAACAAGAGTTCTCCATATCCTACTTGCTGCAGTCTGTCACGTTCATGGGTGGGCCAGACTGTGACCTTCTGTAGTGCTCTTTTCCAGAAGTGTGATTTTTTTTTTTTTTTTTTTCCATGTCAATTTTAAAGTGAATAAACCTGTATTGTTGAGAGGATGTCACCAACGTTTATGTTCTGTCTTAGGTCTCATACCTGAGCTCTTTTTTTTTTTCCAATTTTAAAAAACGTATCTCTCCAGGAATCTGTAATGGTTTGTAGTTTTAACTGGAGCAAATACTGTTTTCTTGCTACAGTCTAGCATAATTAATTATCATTGTGTCTTATTTTTTTTGAATCGGTAGTATTTCTCAGGGTCATGATTGAGCTAGATGCTTTCAGGTGTGTTTTTTAAACTATCAGCCTCAGCCTTGGGAACAAAATGGGAAATCCACCTGCTCCAACATGTTGGAACTGTCAACTCGAGAGGAGAAAGGCGCCGATCACCTTTCCACTTACTGTCCATCTCACAGTTCTAAAGCAGGTGATAAATGTACTACTGAACAATGAGTCACATTTATTTTTAAATATAAACCCTATTTGCTTATGTAAAATTGATTGTAACCTTTTGTTGAATGAACTATACATAATTCAGAGTGATGATTTCAGGCTTTGTTTAAATATTAGGTTTATTTTAAAAAAGGAATGCTTGAAATTATAACTGCACTTCGCACACATTAGCAAATGAGCTATAGTTAATTCTTAGTTTTGAACAAGGAAAAAAAATGGGTAAAGTGTTAATTGGACAAATTGCTGTTGAGTTGAATATTGATTCCCCCTTTCCCCCGAAGCATGAAGGCTGGTTGAAATAAATGAATAAACCAGTGCTATTTACTCATTTTTAAATGGCTCTGGGTTTTGCTTCCTCTGCGATGCTGGTGTGTGATGTCACTGCTTATGTTCTGAGATTTAACTCTTCTCACTTGATTCGTGTCCTGACATTATTATTGACATTATTATTATTATTATTGAGTTTGGCATCCTTCCTTGTGGTAAATCTAAGCCAGTGTCCACTTGTATAAAATGTTGGAGGGCATCAGTCTGAGCGTAAAATCCTTGTGAGTCATGAACTTTTAAAAACCTGCACTTCTACACAACCTCAGGATCGGTTCTCACTTTGTAAGTTTTTGAAACAGTAAAATGAGGGTGGCAGCTGATGTACAGGTTACATTCTGTACTTAATTGTGCACAGGTGCTGTTTTAAATCACGTTTCTTTTGAATAGGGGTCCTTTCACCACAGGAAATGAATAGGCAGTCAGTTGTCAATGGTGCAACATTTTCAATATAGATTTTCATCAACAACTCTAAATGTTATACAGTTTGGTTTGAAGAACTGTGTATGGGAAACGAACCCCCCCTCACCAGACACAACCAGACTCAGACATAAAGTGGGACAGATTGTCAGGGATTTGTTTGTCAAACTCTACAAACTTGTTTAGTGTGGCGTAGTGGTTTGTGCAGGTATTTCTGATATATTGCCAATGCATCATGTGGCTTTTCTGAAACCTGGATAGTAAGTGGTCATGAATACCTCACACTGTAAGACACACCATGGTCATAAAATTTTTGGTTGTTTCTGTACCATGGTACAAGTTGAAGACTTGTGTACCGAAAAAGCTGTCGTGTTGGTTTAAGGTGTGAAACGGCCCAGTGACTGTGCTCCACTGTAACACTAGGTGGAGCCAGTGAGTTACATAAACAGTCCTGACATCCACAGTGCACTGCAGTATAAAGTTCTTACTAGTATTGTCTGTTGTACCAGCTATATTGTCAAATGTATCACATAACAGCTTAACTGCAGGGACAATACCATTATCTTGGATTGCAAAAAAGGATAATGTGAAATGATGATTGGTAACATGGGTAGGGACCAAATTACCCCAATTCTCTGTCCCTTGAACACACAGTATTGGTAGGGACATGTCCCTACTATCCATACCAAAATGTACACTCTTCGTGTCCAACCACTTTACTTTACTGGGACTGAACCATCTCATATTTTTCACTGTAAGTCTTTTGTGCAGTAGGAAGAGGGAGACTGCTTGTTGGTGAGAGACCTGAAGCAATAACGTAAGTGCTAGTTTTGTTAAACGATTAGGCACACACACCTCTCAGTATTGTATGGCTTTGAGCAACATACAAATCCTAGTAAGTCTGTACCTCAAACATTCACTGACCCATGATATGACCCGTTTCCCCACTTGTGTACAAACTTGGACAGCAAATGTAACAAAAAAATCGGTTTTCTTTGTTTTGGATCTGGTTTTCCTGTGCTAATGTTTTCTAATCTTTTTCTGGCCTGGTCAGCTTGTAAGTAAATGGAAATGTTTTTCACATACCTGCATGTTTATTACAACAAGGAAAAGATGTCAGGCGATTTAAAATCCATTTAAAAATGCACATAAGTGCGGTGCTCCTGGTGTCAATAAAGTTGAAGTTACATAATATTACTTTTTATATTTAGTTAAACGGCCGTTATGTGTATCAATGTTGGCAAATAAATACCACGTACTGTTTGTTTCATTTAAGCTTTTTTTTGTATCAGAATCATGCTGTGTTGTCATACGCACCTACAGTAAGAGCTGGATTTGAACCCGAGAGGCTGCAGCTGTGAGGCGACAGCACCGCCCACTCAGCTACAATACTACCTCCAAGCACATTTTTTGTCTTTAAATGCAGGTGACTATTTTAAAACTGATTCTCCTCTTGTTTACCGCATTTAATATTGGGAGGAAGGCAGTAGATGTGTAGCAATGAATGTCTGTAAGAAACGCCCGCGACACCAACGTTTCCTTTACTTAACCTTTAAATTTCTTTTAAATTTCTTTATGTTCCTGCTCGTTTCAGGAGATGCCTTTGTAATCATGTTTATAAAAGCAAGCACACCAGGTCGTCATCTTTGCAATGGTCCCCAGATAAGCAAAGGTAATGCAGAATCTTTCGAATTCTTTGACAGTGTCCGTCTCCATAACAACACACACTTAATTGTGATGATATGCGGATATGAACTGCAGCCACCGCCAACCTCAAAAAGCCGCCCACTTTGTCTGCAGTTCCACTTTAAGTGCCTAGTTAACATTGGCGGCTCAATTCCGCTGAAATGTGTATCTCGTAATAAACGGATATGGCAGCTTGGAAACGGGAAGAAATTTTCATAATGTGTGTCTGTCCTAGAGCTATTAAATATTTTATCCCTACCAACGTTTTGTAGGATTCAGTAAACGTTTGCGCCCTATGTTAAAGTTCTTCCTCCCTTAAAGCACACGATCACTTTTTAAAAATAAAATGTTTTAAAATTTTCAACAGAGCAAGATGGAATATGTATCCTACCCACACCAGTTTAACCCTAATTTTAAAAAGATGACACCTTCTTTAGTAAGTGGGCCAGTAGGCTGCTGGAGGTCAGAGGTGACATTCTGTTTTTTACCACGTTGATTCTTTGTAACATCTGTAATTTCTTCCTGTAAAGCGCTTTGAGGCAATTTATTGTGAAAGGCGTTATATGAACTGAGGAAGAATGTGTTCATTAAATTTATAGCATTATGCTAAGGTAGTTCAAATTCATGTAGTAGCTATTGCCATTGTCTGTATTACAATGATAGAAACATTAGTGGTATCCCAATCTTTTTAAAAACACTTTTGAATCCCTTTACAACTGAGTTCTAATCCTAATAATGACTACAGTAGGGTTGTATATCCTTACTGTCACTTCACAGGTTACTATAACCCTTGTGTAATCTTGAATATTTTCCCACGAGAACGACTGACCAGAATGAGTCTGTCTGGAAAGTGAAGTGGAGGAGTCTGGTCTGCTTTGCTCTGGTTGTTTTCACACTGTTGTCAGCAGTCTAGACAAGATGACCCCATGTTACATGTCCACCCGCGAAGTGGTGAAGAATTCACATAGAGACACTGGCCACGTTGTTAAGATTTAAGATGCATTGCTGTGAATACAGAAATACGTGGCTGATGGACATCCAGTCCTGCTTTCTGCATTAACAGTGTCTCTGTATGTGCCATCTTAGGCATGGCCCTCAGCTGAACTAATCAGCTCTTAATTAGTGACATTAAAATAAAACTGACAAAGCACAACTGGCAAATACTTTTTTTATTATTTTCAAACACCATTAAATAGTTCTCAATAAAACCAAACAAAATTATAGCAACGAGAGACGGATTTGATTTTAAATAACTATCATACTGCAGTGACAGAAATGCACACTACAATCTGTACTATGTCACTTTCAAAAATGCATAAGGCAGTTTGTATTCACATTGCAATACTGATATAATAATGCAAATCACATTTCATTCATAACTATACATTTGGTGTATATATGTATAAATCTGTCTGATATAGAATTTTGCCTTACAACCTTAGAGAGGCGTCTGACACAAGCTGCAATAAATAGGAATAAATAAGAATTTAAATAGTGAAAAGGCTTCTGTTCTGACAGTTGCATTAAACATTCAGGAAGACAATGCATTTATACAGCAAATAAGTAACCTATGGAAACATCCCCACACATTGCATTTATATCAGAACAACAATTTTGAATAAAGAATTTCTGATTTTATAGACTATAGACTCTTTAAGAAAAAAGCGTGCAAATTTCATAATCATGTAGCCTGGTTTGAATCCTTGGTGTGGGGACTATTTACAAAATGATTATTTTATAGCTTACACTTTTGGATAAATAAAGCTTCTAACTAAATACATTATACCATTAGCCTACTAAACAATGCATAATTATCTTAACGCGTTGATCACTTTTATACTTTCGCCAGAGTGGGGACGTTATAGCACGCCGCGAAATCCTTGTGGTAATGATGGTGTTTGTCGGTCTCTGGCATTCAGCTGAGTGCTCGGAGTTAAAATCTGGCACAAGCTGTAAAAGTGGACTCGTCAGACTGATTATTATCAGTAACAGTTGCGTAATTTTAATATATAACTAAACAGCTACTTGAGAGAATCATACGAGTGTTTTGGGACATGAAGAAAACCCTTTGGATTTCTGTGTTCATTACTGTCCGGTTCTTTGCCCCATACTCGATCTGTCTAGAAGAACACTTGAAAATGCAATACAATGAAATGTATTCGCGAACACACATGCTTGATTTATTTTCCATAACATCTGAAATTAACGTAAACGCGACGACAGACGTTGCCATATAAGGCTGCGTTTCTGTTGCTGTAAAGCAAATACGAAAAGGCAGGCAGATATAAATACACAAAACGGTCGCCTGTATGAAAAATTTTGTTACAGTAAAAAGGCTTGCTGAATACTATATATAAAATGTTTAGCAATATAATATCAAGTTTCTGTTTTAAAGGGAATTTAAATACGCATGACTGGAGGATGTTTGTAGAGGTACCAAACGCTAGAGGGCGGTCGTGTCCACGGCGAGAAGAATTCACAGGAGGACAAATGGTACATGCTTCTAATGAACATGTTCCACTATAGAATAAATAGAAGAACTTATCCGTACGTAAAGTAATAGAAATACGCAGTATGTCTGCAATATTATAATACAATGCCACTGATTTAGAAACTTTCAGGAATCAGACATTAGTACTGTCACATACCTCCAGGTCAGAGGTCTCTGTAGAAGTGTACGCTTTCCACGTGTTTCCATAATTCATGCAGCATTTCAAGCTGAAGAAATCTATAATTTTCCTTGCTGAATGAGTTTGTATGTATGTAAGTATGCATGTATGTGAAGTTACCTAGGACTGCCACGTCTTCCCTTTAATTGGTCTTTCTCCTATCTTTTTCAGAAATTATCTCCCGATCATTGTAAGTTTAACAATATTTAAATGGATTGAATTAAAATTTTTATTTAAAATAAGCACAACATTCCAAATGTTTTCCTTGTATCTAACAAATTACTAGCAGTGACTTATTGTTCAATTATTTTGATTTTTGGAATAAAAATATGTTTTTCCATGGCAGATTGTTAAAATTTAACACAAATGTTTTTTCAGATACGCAAATATGGTTAAAACATTATTAATTAAAAGCGCAAGTAGCAGCACTTACAGCAATTAAAAAAATACAGGAAAACAGAAAAACTGGATCAAAATAAGATTGTTTCACCTATGTTACTAAATTGCAAAGATGTCTTGTTAAATTCATATTTTTTGACTGAGACAACAAAATATGTTAAAATGTACAGTCAGTCATCTTCTATACCGCTGTATCCTGTTAAGGGTCACGGGGAAGCCTGGAGCCCATCCCAGAACACATAGGGTGCAGGGCAGGGGACACCCAGGGCAAGGCGCCAACCCACTGCAGTCTACACAAGTCACTACATTATAAATACATTACACAAGCAAAAATTTAATTTTTATGTCCCATATATAAACCATTTGGGTAAGATATAATAGTGTTATAAGCAGAACTTTATGATAAAATTTCAGACTTTTATGAATAGTTTTAGTATTATTAAACTTTTGTAAATTTTGTAGTCAAATTTAATGTCAAATGTCTGTTGCAATTACTTGTGCATCTGAATGTTAGAAAAATAAATCCAACAACAGCTGAAATGACTGGGATGCAAATCACATTATTTGCAAACCATTACACAATATAAAGAGTATTATTTCAGTTTGCATGGTGAATGTCACTGTTATTCTCTTAATGCATATGCAATGGTTTCAAAATGATTTCTGCTTTTGTTCTGTGGACAGGCATAATACACTCGTTATAACAGTAATCTGTTAATGTACAACGTGAAAAAAAAACTACTTTAACTTTGAAATAGAAATATAAATATGTTTGTCTTGTCCTGCAACCAAATAAAATGAAAGCTCCCTCTCTCTCTCTCTCTCTCTCTCTCTCTTAGGTAACTGAAAAAGGGAGCAGAGCATTGGTACCCTACACACACACACACACACACACACACACACACACACACACACACACACACACACACACAGAGCCACAAATGCAACCACCAGCTAACTGACAGTCAGGTAGAAGTGGAATGGTCACGGTGCATCGATATGTTACATACAGTACTTCACTGGAAGAACAAAAACAGAGTGGCCTGTGAACTCCCACACGCGTACATTAACATGCACTTCATGGATAATGGCTACTCCTGCCCACGCTCTGGCATGAACCCTTGGCCGACAATCTCTTTTCAGCTGTGAAAATCCATTCATGGTGTCATACATCACGTTTGAGGCCAGTGCCTGAGTGCCACAAACCTTTTCCTACCACTTCTTCATGTAACTCAGGGAGTGAGACCGTGGTGCTGGTACATTCTATAAATCTCGTAGTCATAACCAGCGGCGGCCACGATCCAAGGATGATATATCAGCACAAGTTCATTGTGGAAAATTTAAGTGCAAAACCAGAGTGCAGATCATATCAAATGTGCCGTTACATGTTCTTATTACTTATTCATCTTAATGGCAGACTTGTCTATTTACATTTAGCGGATTAAGAGGGAAAAAAAAGGAAAATCAGCCTTCTGATGCTCAGCTGTGGGCCACCAGTTTGTGTACCAGCTATGAAGGCTCCAGATGTGTGGGCCTCGAAATTATAGCATTCAGCAGACTCACAACACAAGTGTCTCGTAGTTTCAGCTCAATATTGTCTTGAAAAAAAAACCACTAAGCTAACTAAAAGAAGAATTTAAACGTGATACAGAAGCACAAATTGGTGGCAGCTGGCTCTCCTTTGTGTAAAAGTGGACGGCACTAGATGCACGGCAGAGCGAGAAGTATGGCAACGTGGGCATGGGCACACACTGCAGACATGGGCATGGCAGCGCTCATGCTGGCGGAGCATGGGTGCACACAGGTTTCCACTAAACAATGAGATGAACACAGCCCTGGTTCTGGGAGGCCGGGAGTGCCGCCTGGGAGCCGGGAGGGGGCGGCAGGGGGGGGGGGGGGGGGGGCGGGGCGGCGGGGGCG
>JABJVR010000146.1:0-21812 GCA_025773905.1 Chitala chitala | reverse complement strand
TTTTTGAAGAGCTTGTCTTCAGCGTGGCTGTTTGTGTGTATCTTACAAAGTGCTGTGAGACACAGAAAATGACGTGCATTAGGAGCCCATGGACAGCCCACTGACAGCCCACTGACAGCCATGCTGCCGATGAGGACAACAGAGTTACGTCTAACACACTAGTAAAGCCACGCTGAACCTTTAGGCAACGTGGTTTGAGAGACATTAAACGATATGCAATGATGAAAGCAATTACTTGAATTAATGTTGATGTGACACTAAGGGAAAGTTTAATTTTCTATTTACTGTCACCTGCCCTTGTACCTTAACATTTTGACTGTTTTCCCAGTGTGGAATTTAATTACCATAGAAGCCTAAACTGAGAAGAATTAGAAGGCCACATCTGTAAGGACTGCTACCAACGATTCCTGCGCACTGCTACGGTGTCTCTGTGTGTGAGCACGCCCCCTCGCTGTCAGATGTCATCTCGTTGTTGCTCAGCCGGTAATGGTCTGTTGTGCACTATGTTAGGACTGAGTTTCCCCTTGTCTTTGCCAGTTGTCTTGTGTGTGCTCATGTTTCTGTTGGTAACGTTCCGTTCCTCATACCCGTTACTTTTACATGCCCCTGTTGTGGTACTTGTGTTCGGTTCCTTTTTGAGTTCCTGGTTCCCTTGATTCATTGGCCTTGTTCCCCACGTTTACCTTTTGGACTTTGTGTTCTGTTAATAAATTCACGCTCCGCAATTAGAGCTCTCCTCGCATGTGTATCCCGCTCACCACTCTACCGGCTTGCTTAATTAGTAGGACCTGGCAATTTACATTGTGTTTGTAACAACAGTACTTATTAGTGTGTTCATTAATTTAAACTGCTTATAGAATGGTGTTCAGGGCCTGGAGCCTACCCTAGATAACACAGGACACACACACACAGACACACACAGACACACACACACACACACACACAATAATGTTTAGAATGTCTAATGCACCTGCGCCATACAAGTCTGGACTCAGAAAGAAAACTCGGTAATCTCTAATTGAAATTACATGTCTAATTACACAAAGAATTCCATATTTAATATAATTCTCAACCCAGTTCTGAATGAATAAACATCAGGAAACAGCATGATAATGATAAAAAGTGCAGAAACGTAGGTATTTTACACAACTCGTTGGTTTATGTTTCAAATTAAACGTAAATCTATTCTATAACGTAATTAATTTTAGACAAAACATGAAACACGGTTATACTATTACTCAATGCATCAGTTTCAACATTTAATAAAAATAAAGTCTGCTGAAATAATTCGAAGTTTTTCATAAATTTATTGTTAAACAAAATGAACAGTAAATCGGTGAAGGTCAATTAATTTACTCAGTTCATGGCTTGTGATCTACAAGACACATGGTAAGTATGACATCAAGAAAGAGAGGTATTTGTAATGTGTTTGTACATAAACGTGCGCACTTACCTGGCATGCACAAGAGGAAACACAACAGCGCGGGTTTCAGGCACGGGCAGCCCATATCGCTGAGCAGCATTTAACAGGCAGACTTCATACGAGAGAGAAGAAGGACGATCTGAAGTCTTCCTTTGTGCGGAGAACCTTCATTAAAGAAATCGCCGTCAGGTAGGCATGTTAACACTCCCGTGTTTGCTTCAGCTTTAACTAGAAATTAAAGGTTGGTCAAAACCAAAACGCCATACATCGCAAACGTGTCACAACACTGCCAATAACATCATCCGTGGGAAGGGGAGCTGTCCTCAGTCTGGGTCTGAACCACGCGGAATCTGCCTTCAGTTTCAAATCCGAACTAGTGGAACCAAATGATGCGTCGGAGAGGTGCTCCCTACCCTCAGCTTAACTACGACCCATGTTCCTAATTCTCTAACTTGTATTAAGTGAAATTAACGGAAACACAAACACACCTTACGCAGTTGTTCCGAAGAGTTTGATGAAAAATATGAAATGAGCCTATATTATAATCTATGTTTTTTCGCTCCTATTAAGGTTGTAAAATGTGAGAATGTTTAAATATAACGAGAGAAAAAATTATCATGCGTTACTTAAAACCATAGTACTATTGCAATTGAACTAACAACTGGTCTGTCGAGTTATTGGAGCTCATGTCTTCATATACAATAAATAATAAATATATTAAATATATATTAAAATTAGCTTTTTCTCTGACTATGTTTTGCACAATTAGCTGATATCAGTTGTTCAGAAGTGTTAGTCTGTCTCCTCATCATTGTCTTCATCACCATCATCATACATAAAAATCTGCTTCTAACACCATCTTCTTCTGTACCGCTTATTCCTGGTGAGGGTCGCAGCCCATCCCAGAACACATAGGGTGCAGGGCAGGGGACACCCAGGGCAGGGCACCAACACACACACACACACACACACACACACGCACTACGGACAATTCGGACACACCAATCAACCTAACCTGCATCTTTGGACTGTGGGAGGAAACCGGAGAACCCGGAGAAAATCTAACATCATCTTACATTTGTAAAATGCACTCCTTTACATTTTGTTTCTTGATTGATGCATAATTTTAGACATCCATAGATATTAACACTAACATCCCCAAGTTCAAATTATTTGAAAATATGAAGTTTATGTCCTGCTGCAGTATTTACTGACTAAAATGATACAACTCAAAGTGGCATGCAGATATATTTTATGGTCAAATTTGCAGCTGATATCCATTAATAAAGGTAATTCATGTTGTCATTCATGTGGCAAAGGCACCGTCTTCTTGGGACTGGAAACGCCTGTAATGCTTTGACGTGACGGTCCCTGCACAAGGCACTCTGGCAACTGTGGGCCAAATGGAGCTGGACAGGGCAGGCACATGTCAGTGAGGGAGGTCATCTTGGGCAGCTATAGGCCAAACAGAAGTGGACAGGGGAGGCACATATCAGTAAGGGAGGTCATCATGGGCAGCTGTGGGCCAAATGGAACTGGACAGGGGAGGCACATGTCAGTGAGGGAGGTCATCAGGGATTTTACTGAATACCCAGAAGCGGAACAACTGACACTCTGTAGTAATTAATTAATCTTCTATACCGTTTCATCCTGTTAAGGATCACAGGAAGCCTGGAGCCCATCCCATCAGACATAGGGCACAGGGCAGGGGACACCTAGGGTGGTGCACCAACCCACCACAGGGCTCGCACACACACACACACACACACTACAGGCAATTTGGAGACACCAATCAACTTAACCCACATGTCTGTGGACTGTGGGAGGAAACCAGAGAAGCCAGAGAAAACCCAAGAAGCACAGGGGAGAACATGCAAACTCCACACACACAGGTGGGAATCAAGCCCCAGGCCAGGAGGTGTGAGGCAACAGTGCTAACCATCATGCCACTGTGCCGTCCTCTGTAGTAATATGGAAGAAAAATTCAGATAATACGCTAAAACCATTATTAAAATTATGTTTCATCTGATTTATCAGTGTAAATTTTTTATTGCAAACGTTTCTGTTAAAGTGCCTTTGGCCTGTTACACAATTATTTTAACTGGGTGCTTTTAAGTTAATTCTTGTAATGTGTTGTAACGTATAAAATTTATTAAAAACATGCGATAAGATAGACAGCCTGATGTATTATAATGTTTATCTGCTAAGTAATGGAAGTCAACTGTTTGAAAGAACAAAAACCGTCACTAGATGGAGACAGTTTCGCTGGGAATTAAAAATAATTTTCGACGACTTTGATACAACGTGTGCGTGCGTGCGTGCGTTCGCGTGTGTACGTACATTTACAGACATGGCAAATTGTTCTGTGCTTTGTTTGTTCCCACTATTATTATTGTGAAGTAGTGTTTGTGTAATATTGGTCTATAAAAGATAAAGGGCTTATAGTACAGGGAAATAATATGTGTATAGATCCACAGAGAAGGCCAAAAACTGTTAACTTTACATTACATACAGACTGTATTGCTTAGGGGCTTCTATAAGGTTTACACAGAATTAAATGGGCTTTGATGTCAGTAGAAAGTAATATGTTGGTGAGGCTTTAATCATGAACCCAGTGAGAACGTGTGTGTGTGTGAGTGATACTGATTTCAGTTGTGACAGGAATACCTGTTTTTAAAGTCACTGGATTTGGCCCATTTATATGAACTCAGAGTATCGCCCTAATATTTTTAAATCTCTCTATAACTCAGTTTATTTAGATTATTGTTTGTCCAAACGTTTTCTCCCTTTAACTCTTTGCCAGTCACATACTGTATAGACATATAGGGACATTTTAAATTATGGTTTTATTTTAACTTGTATTTAAGACCAAAAGACAGCAGGTCTTAACATGACAGAATTCAAACCCTGTAACATTATAGTTATAACCTAATTAGTCACAATTATAATACAAGGAAAAGAAAACTGTCTAATCATAAAATGACTGAAATAACAGGCTTTGAGATACAGTCTAAAATAAAGAAACATTGTCAGACATTTTTCCGTCTTTAGTGATGTCGTAACTCACATAATTTAACACAAATATGTAGTTATTTGGAAATAAAATGAAACAACCCACAGAGCTCTAGCTGCATCAACAACTTTGTGCTTTTGTTGTTCTGTTTTCAGCTTCCTTTGTGCAGAAAGTGTAAGAAATGTTAACGGCCAATGCACACAATCAATGTGCCTTTGTACTGAATTGAGAATTGCCTATCTGCAGTGTCGCAGTGTCCCAGGTTCAGGCACCCTGCTAATGTCCCCTCACAGTCCAGCTGGCCTATCAGTCAGCTCCAGAGCTCAGCTGATAACACAGTAAGGCCCGTGGGACGCAAGCCCACAATGTGCTGGTTAACAAGTCTGGCTCTGAGCTCTGTCATGACTGGCACCTCGTAACTCCCCAGCTTCCATTCCTTCATGCTCTGCAATGCCCTCAAACCTGCACACTTGAGTGCTTTTCGCATGCGAGCACACACACACACACACACACACACACACAGCTGCTGCTGCCTCTGCAGACCCTTGTCCCCTGTGATCCAGTGCTTCAGAGAGCTCCAGTTCTGTAGTATTATCACTGAACCCATGTCTTCAGGTATTAAAGCCTTTTGTTTTCTCCTCTGGAGGATCGGAATTAATCAGGGAGTTTAACGCATCCTCTGGCATGAAAACACATTTCAGTAATCGTGTTTGTAAATTCTTTGTTTCCATATCATTGTGAAGTAATTGATTTTCTTCTCAGATTGGCAAAACAATAGATATTCCTAATTGCCCCAGGGTATTTGATATAGGGGTGATAGGCCTTGCCACCTTTCTTGGTTCCTAAAAATAGCCTCAGCCTTTCAGTCTCTTGGTCCAATTTTGTGTGCTTACCCACATTTTCAGACTAAGGAGAATCTCTTCAGTAAGACAGAAATCCTAATGGCTTCTTCAGTACCATCAATATTTGATTAACAAATTTAATTTCGCAATCCTCCTTCTAACCACACAGTAGATGTGAATGACTCCCATGTGGTGGCCTGGTGGCTCAATGGGTAAAATGTCAGGCTGGGCTGTAGAAGTGTCCCAAGTTCGAAGCCCAGCCCAGCCAAAAGGTACGTTCTTGAGCAAGACACGCAGTGCTGGATCATTGAAACAAGCGTATGCAATGTTGTAAGTCAGGTTGAATGATAGCGTCTGCTAAATGACTAATATTATAATGTGTGTCACAATCACAGGCAAGTACTGAGGAAGGTGAGGTCTTGGAGCATAAATTTTATTGATAGAAACAGGGATTACGATCAAGTACATGAGCATGCAGAGAACACTTAGGGAGAACCAGCACGTAAACAGAGGCCACATAGAAGGGACACTACGACTCCCACCAGGTGAGAAACAATCTGAGACTTCAGTACCAGGCAACACAGAAGACATAAATCCAACATAAACGGAGAGCTAGAAGAAATAAGTAGCCAGTGTGACCGCTCAGAAAGAAACAAGGAACAAGAGAGACAGGAGGACGTGGTCACAGACCCAAGCACCACAGGCAGGACGGGACAATGTGAGGCATTTATGACCACAGTGAAACTGCATGAAAACCCATTTCCTGTGTTTCCCATGTCCTGTGTCTCCCATGTCCTGTGTCGCCCATGTCCTGTGTTGTCCATTTCATGTGTCGCCCATGTCCTGTGTCATCTATGTCGTGTGTTACCTATGTCATGTGTCGCCCATGTCCTGTGTCTCCCATGTCCTGTGTCGCCCATGTCCTGTGTTGTCCATTTCATGTGTCGCCCATGTCCTGTGTCATCTATGTCGTGTGTCACCTATGTCATGTGTCGCCCATGTCCTGTGTCGCCCATGTCCTGTGTCGTCCATGTCCTGTGTCGCTGTTGTACACACAAGTACATCTACTGCTTTTTCCATTTTCTGTCGCTTCCAAGAGACTTCACTAACCATGAAATAAATATAACCAGTTATAAAGCTGTAGTTTGGCAGTAAAACTACTGTTTTAGAAAAATGTAATGAAAAGTTTTCTTTAATAATAATAATGCAGTTCAATTCAATTAAATTTTATACAAAGCCTTTTACAAGAATGTGCCTCAAAGTGCTTTATAGAAGGAATTGCAGATGTTAAAGAATAAGCAGTAGGAATAAATACAAATTCATAACAATAATAAAAAATAATAATAATAATAATTTAATTCCTTATTAGTCTCACAGCAGGGAAATTTCACTCTCTGCATTTAAGCAATGCCCTGGGGGTAGCGGTGGGCAGCCATGTTATAGCACCCGGGGAGCTAGTGTGTCTCAGGGATGTGCCTGGTGACTGGGCTGGGAATTGAATCAATCTGAATTGAAAAAGTCAGTTATAATGTAAGTAAAATGTGAAAGAAATGCACATGTAATATTTACACCAACAGAGTACAATTTAGTTTACTGTTACAGAGAAGTGTTTTAACTCTGACTACACCATAGCCTGAAATAACGGCTGTAACATGTTCATAAAGGGACTAATGAGAGTTTCCGTGTTAAGCGATACTGTCTTTGGAGCAGTGTTCCTCCCCCTTTGTTATGTTAAGCTATCACTGAGAACAGAAGTCGTACTCCATAACAGCTTTGTGTGCCACTCACGGCACAGCTAAATAAATGACAGTAGTGAAAGCTGTTAGGTGGTCAAATGACTCATTGGCAATTCAGAAATTTTGAAGGTTCTGTACAGACACCTAATTGGGCAATTACCCACAAACCCTTTCAAATATCAGTCCCAGTGCAACATCAGTCCAGAGGGTCTTCCCTGGTACATAACTGGGAACCTTCCTTGGTTTCAGACAGGAAACGCTCATCTCCCTAAGGACAACCATAGTTTGGATTTCATTTCATCCCAGCCAAACACCATTTGGTCTCCCCATTCTCTCAAGGGCTTAAGCAAATTATGGTTTGCCCACTTTGTTTCATGCGATTATCAACTGAACTACCATAAGAAACCAGCACACGGTGCAGGTCATGACTTGAAACCCAAGCGAGGATCATGTGGAAGTTCATGGTGTATTTTCTTCCAAGACAGACCTGAGGAATGACTTGTGCCAAAACATTGGCAACAATGTTAGCAGATTTACACTGGTAGTGTAAAGAAATAAGTAGCTTTAACATGAGCTCTATTTCAATACATTATTGTTTTTGTTGTATGCATTTCACAAAAAAAACCTTTGGTACATGGTGAGGTGTTAGCTAAGTGTGTAGTGCTGCTACCTCACACCTCCACAAGTCTGGGTTTCAGACTCCGCCACTCACCTGTGTTTTTTTTTAACCAAGTGTAATAAAGAGTATTTATACGTAATTAAATTTTTTTCAGTTCAATGTCGGTTCATCGCATTGATTCTCACACAATGTTTTGTCTCATTCTAGGGGAACCATTTAATTAAGAAACACAACTGAAGGGCTACTATAGTAAGAGAAGAGGTAAATATAGTGCCTTTTTGTGAATGCCACAGAGGAATGCATCTGAAATACATGTCATCATTGTGACTCCTTGTGACCTTGATCTTAATCCCGTACTAGACAACAGATGGGCAAGCAGTGCTCTGCTCTCCGAGGCTGCATAAAAATAACCGTCTCCTTGACTGGCAGACTGATGAGACGCCCCGACCTCGTGACCCTGAGAAGTTACAATCACTCTGGACAGAGGTGACAGTCTGTGTGGGATTTTACAAATACACACACAGACATCAATAAACTGTGCGTGTCATGCATTACTCATTTTTCAATGTTATAATAAAACAATTTCTTCTGCTATTCCTTCTCGTGTCTGTTGACTTCATACATTACTTCCCGTTGTTTCAAAATGTTTTCAACTGCATTAATTATTATAATTGGAGAAAATGTAATTCATGAAAAAATGTGAGCTGTTTTCTGACATTATTTGGGGGAATTTCACTGAGTATGAAATTTATACTATGGCTATGAAGTAGTTTTCATAAATATGGAAATGAGGAAGAATATTTCTTTTTAGTGTCATGAGCTGCATAAGGAATTAATTTCTTAATTCTGAACCACATTTTTAGAAAAGTTTTTACTGAATCTGTGAAAAGATGGATTATTGCCAAAATACAATTGTTTTTCTGTTTCAGAAACAAACATTTTTTACCTGTGAATTCAATAATTTGCCAATCAAACATCAAGTCTGGAACAATAGAAAGTTTGCTTATATTTACCTGCAAATACCACATTATATAGCGTAACAGTTTGATCTGACATAAGTATATACAAGTACATCATAAACAGCTGGCTAACTGCCTAGGTCTTGATGCAGTCTTCAGGTTGTATAATTACAGTGATTGGATGATTACTGTAATTCGTTAATTAATTATTAACACAGGAGGAAAAGTATGAGAATTTAGATTTATAAAACAGTCTGAAAAGTACATGAAAGCAATAGAATTGCTGTTTTTATCTTTCTAAAAGCAAAAATAAATGACAAAAGTTTACAGATTTACTTATTTTGTAAAATGTTGATGTATTTTAATTTTTATAATTATTGCTGCTAGGGATGGCAAAAACCTAAAAACATTTTAGACAGTGATTCGTTATGACTGAACACTTACTTTTTTCAGTATTATAGCTCTTAACTAGGTAACAATATCTTTGTCAAAAATTGCTGTTAAAAATACTCAAATATTTCATTTTTGACATTTTAAAAGCTGAATGTTTTCAGTTGATTATACCTTTTTAAATATTGAAGTATCCTGCAACGGGTTTACACCCGTGTCACAATATGGCCCTGTCAGTTCCCCATGTGTCCACTAGTTGGCCGCTGTCTGCCCAATTCCCTTTGTACTAATTGTCTTGTTATTATATCAGTGGTCCCCACTTGTGCCTTATTAGTTTGTGTTTCCTATATATACACCCATTCTCTGTTAATTTTTGGCAGGTTGTTGTTACTTATAATAGGTGTATTGTGTGCCATAGCTGTACAACCTGTACCTTTGTTGTTTTCACTTATTGTTATGCTGTTTGCACCTTTAATAAACCTCCCTATTTGCACATTATACATTGCCTCTCCCCCTCCTTTGCTTTAAACATTACTTCCTGTAACAAATGTCAAGGCAAGGTGAGGACCAATTCCAAAAGGGAGGTTTATTCACGGCAAAACAAGGTACAAGGGAATACTTTGGCAAATACTAAAAAATCTTGGAAGATTGATTAATGTTTAGGCACCTGCACATCAGTTTCTTCCTAAAGCAGTCCAACGGAGCAATGATTAAAAAGTGGCAGGTTACTTTCAGACGAAAAACATTAGTTGAGTAGAACATCTATAAAACCACTTTAGGACAGATGTTCACTTTACCACACGCCACTGGCTACTGCCTGAAAGTAGTTTCTAATTACCATCTGTTGTAAATGTTTTGTAGGCAGCTGTTATACCCCATAATTAAAAACGGCTTTAACATTTTATTGATATATTGACTTTTTGTACAAATACTTCGAAAATATTTTTGCTCAAAATGAGATGGTATTGATAGCAAAAATGCATACGGTGCATACGTAATGGTAAAAATTCTCAAAACACAAGAGAGGTATGTAAACATGTATGCAAGCGAAATGTGCAAACAAAGACTGGGACAGAATTTGATCTTTTATGTAAATTAAGTTTGCCTTGACAAATATTACATTTACACTTCTCTCTTGTGAGAAATGATCTGTATAAATCTTACATATAAAGATTAACTTTCAATTTGCCCACCTTCTCGTGCATTAAGACATCTTAACATCTCTACAACAAAGCTTGCTTTCAGAATTTTACTGGTCCTGCTTAAAAACTTGCATCATGTAAGATCGGTTTATTTTGCTGTGCTGTTTGTGTGATGTCACACATGGCGCCTATTGTTCATAACCCTGTTTAGTGATTGGTTCATTTTGGTGCATATATTTTGTGGAAAAGGGGAGTGTGGGGGTTCCGGGGATAGAAATAATAAACAAAAAGACGTCTGAGATGTCCGTCTCTTTTGCTTAATTAGTACAACCAAACAGTTTGTTGCTTATTCAAATAAAAGTAATTTAATGAGCAACGGTAACATTTTCATGTGGTACCCTATTCAGTGTGTTTGTTTTAAGAGCATCTAAAAATATATATTAAACCTTTTGAGATTTATTGCATGTTGAACTTTTTACCTCAATCTCCAAATAAAAGAGAAACACGTCACCCAGCGGGCTGCTGCTCCCAGTGTAAATGTCACACCAAATGTCAAGGAAGTGAACAAAGCTGAGATTGTGTGTTAGGTTCTGTTGGGAAACAAACGTACGGCATCAGGTTCATGTTTTGGGATGGCCACAAATTAGTCAAAAGAAAACTGTAAGAAATAATGTGTGTTATGCGTGTTATGTGTGTTATGTGTGTTGTGCATTACCAGCATGTTTATTTACATCATTACCAGGGTTGTTGTTGCCTTTGGCAGAGAACATAACAGAAACGTGCAAATATCTTATGTCATCAACTTATTCATATTTTCAAACATTTAAAAACTTTAACCTGTCTCTTCTGGCCTGGGACAGAGGTGGTAATACCATAAACATAGGAATCTTCACGGACCTTGACAACCTTGTACATAAAGAAGACCATAAGATAACTGAATACTCAATATATTTTTTATAATAATATATCATTATTATTTAATTATCTATACAGAATAAAATAATACACCCAAAGCTCCTTTTGGTGCAATGTTTAATATATGATACAGTTTTATTTTTTTAAAAAGATTTAAGGAATGTACTTAGTTCTTATCAAAATCACACTACAGTAACATTTCTGACATTGTTATAATTAAGCCAACAACGAATCAAAAGTGATGGCAAGCTATCTTCAGCAAAGTGGAAATGAATGCTTTTAAGAACATAAATGAATTTAGAGAGGATCTTATGACACATTAAGAAGTTTCTTTAAATTACATTGGGCTGGTAAGGAGTTGGGAATTTTTTTCTGAAAACCTATATTTTTATTCAAGAACTTCTCTCTCCTGTTCATCACATTAACCCTCATATTGTTTGTATGTAGACTTTGTAAAATACAGTTTTGTTCCTCAGCCCCTCGCAGACACCACCGTATATAATGGTGCAGTATTTGCGTATAATCTATGAACATCCCACTTTATATTTAAAATCATCTCTGGATTACGTATAACACCTAATACAATGTGAATGATCTGTAAATAGTTGTTATACTGTATTGTTCAGGTAATAACAACAACAGCCTGTCCATGTTCAATGCAGACACAAACAATCAATCGGCAGTTTTTATTGACATTACATACATATACATGATAATGAAATCTGTTCCCTGCATTTAACCCGTGCCCCAGGGGGGAGCGGTGGGCAGCCACATGCGGTGCCTGGGGAGCTGGCACGGAGTGTCTTGCTCAGGGACACACCTGGCAGCCGGGCCAGGGCTTGACCTGGGAGACGCCTGCAGCCCCCTCTCCTGCATGACCCATTGAGTCACCAAGCCACATCGGTGACTGCTTTTGTTTAATGACCTGAAAGGGAAACACATGAAATAAAACACAGAATATTAATGTATGTCCCATGGTACATAATCACTCTGTACATTTTATTATATTTCAAAGTATATTTACAGAGGGTTCACAAGCCACAGGCCCTTGTCCACAGAGAAACAGACAAACAATGACATTGAAAATAAAAGTACATATGAATGATGCACACTAAGAAAATGTTTATTTGATTAACTTAAAAATTATGTATGTATATTTCATTCTCATGGTTATGTGCAGCTGATGTACGTTTTCGATCTGTGGTTGGTTGAATTCATGGATGCAGAACCTGTACATACAGAGGGCCGACTGTAACAGAATAGTTCAGTGTGCATCCTGATTTAGACATGTTTCCATCCTTCATATAATGAAGGGTGAAAGAGATTCAAATGAAATACCGCTGAGAGTGAAGCTGCACACTGTCATGTGGAACAACACAAAAGTGGAAATTTTATTGAGCATCATAAAAGCTGACTGAGTAGGACTTTTAATGCCTTACCTCTTCTGTAGTCAAAAGCAGTTTGTAGAGCCAGCAGGAGGTTGCTGCTTCAGTAATCTGTCCTTGACCTCTTTTGCCCTCTGAGTGACGGGGGGGGGGTCTTGTCAACTCCACAGTGCTGTCTAAAGCACATGATGAAAAAACTAAAAAGTAAGTGACCAATTAAGGCAAAAGATCAATGACCTCAACTCTACAGGAGGAAGCTGCCTGTTACAGTTAGGGTTTTACATTATAAGAGCTGATAGCTCAATAGAACAGCAGGCTGGCTTCCAGAAGCCTCCAAATCCCAGGCCAGACACGTGTCTCCCTGAGCAAGACACTCAAATGCTGTCTCCCTGAGTGTTGCATGCAGAGAAGTAAGTTCCCTCTGGAATTATCAAAGTACTATTAAATTTAAAATAATGATGTTATTAGGGGAGCGCTGATGACCTCTAGGTGACCAATGCTCAGATAGTGACAGTGCCTTTTCTTGGCGGTTTCCCAGAATGCAATGCAGGCATTTTGCTCTGCTGAGACATGTAGTCCTGAAGGCCAAAGGCACACAAAACGGTTTTATTTATTTCAAGGAGGCAGTAATGGCAATTTTTGCTGTCATGTCAAACACATACCGGTATGTCGATATAACACGTTGATCCACCTGTACACTTGGTTACTGTAGCTCACTGAATTTTGTCATGCAACTGACGTAGTTGACGTACCCCAAAGTCTACAAATTCTCTTTGAAATTCTACACTAATTGCTCTAGTGTGCACCACTGATTACAAAATGTGCCATTACAGCCAACCAAACTGTTTAGCAATATAACAACCAATGTGCCACGCCCAGAATAGGAACACCAGACTTAGGTGTGGTGCTGAGGATGCTCGGGATGATGTAGAAGATCCGTTTACAAACCCTGACATCCATTCACAACATGCTGAGAGCAGTACTGGTACCCATGTTCTCTTTACCACAACAGCCGTTTGGTTGTGGAAAATAATACATTTGTAAAAGCAAGCAGCACATTTAAAGTCATTATAGTTTAAAGTAAACTTTATCCATTGCTTTCCAGACTTTGTCTGTGACTGTCTGTTGAAACACATCTGTTCCTTGAAGAGAGTCTCCAAAAAACAATCTTTCATGGGACTCCTGAAGCCCAGGGAAGCTGCACAGGAACTTGGTGCCTGGAACAAAAAGACCATAATCTCTGACA
Source organism: Chitala chitala (assembly GCA_025773905.1). NCBI lineage: Eukaryota > Metazoa > Chordata > Actinopteri > Osteoglossiformes > Notopteridae > Chitala > Chitala chitala. The sequence continues at coordinate 8,142 of JABJVR010000146.1, read as the reverse complement.
CCCAACTTAACTGGCATGGAATAGGTCCAAATTGGTACTGTGCCTGACAGCAGCTTTCTTTTAGACTTACACTTTGGCTGGAGTGTTCATGCCTGTTAGTAGTCTTTGCACGTACAGTCACAGAATGACACAGAAGCCGTTTCACGTGACGGCAGAAGGCTGGCGCTGTCGTAACCCTTTATTAGCGACCTCATGCATGTTTACTATTAATCACGCTTTCTTTCTTGCAAGCCGATGCTTTATTCCCAACAAAGATTATAAAAATTAAAACTGCAAAATACAAAGAAAAAAAATGTAAATGTATATAAAAATGAATTGAATATTAGTTTTGTTGCCCTACTTTTAAACCCAAAAATATTAGTAGTAATAAAGGCTGTAAATTTCTCCCTTCTGTTCCAACAGGCATGTTCTATTTTATTGGCGATGTTAGACAAACAGGTAATGTATGACTTAATGAGACATTCACACATGTGCTTTCAGTTTCAATGGCTTCAGAGATGACGTTTGTATTATAAAAGGTTGAATATTCAGGGAACCAGAAAGCAAGGTGGGTGTAAACACGTCAGGGAGGGAGGAAGGGGGACATCCTGGGTTTGTTTTGACCTTTGCTAGTAGAGAGATGTTTGTGAAGATGTTATCTGTTAGCTTTGGAATTTGACACAGGAGCTATGGCACTAAACAGAAGAAAGACATTTTTCATGTGAAAGAAATTGTGGTGTCTGTGCACACCTTATGTTAAGTAATGGGTAACAAATTACTTTATTATGAAGGTTAATCTTAAAACTATGAGTAAATTAATGCTGCATACCATTGTTAAATGTCTCAGTTACAATGTGTGGCACACTGAACATTTTTTATAATGAAATTATAGCTCCGTGTTGAGATGTCATTATAAGCTCTGTTACTATTTTAGTTTTGGACTGGAAACTGGAACAGGACATACAGCATATGAGATGGCTGGGTGAGGAGAATTAACCAAGACCCTTATGACTTCAAAATTTAAATTAAATGTTCTTTATTCTTTAATAGAGTTCATTAATAACTTTGTCAAGTAACGAGAACTGGCTGGTTCTGAGAGTTAGCTACATATTAAGCCTATTCAAGCAGGATGACTTTTCTGGAAGTTTGTAAGTTGCTTCTGGTAGAACAAGTCTTTTTCTTTTCTCCTCATTGAAAAATTAGCTATAAAGTTTTGCCAGATGGTATACTAAGCTTTTTTTCTACCTCCAGGAACTTTTCAGCAGATGGTTACAGGCCCATAAATGTGGGGAATGATTATGGTCTGTTTGCAGACCACTGGTAGGGATATTCCAGTCGTGTGAATCGCACAACGTTTTTCTGTAGTGTCCCTTAACAGCAAATCTGGCAAAGGACTGTGGAATGTGCAAAGCACACTTTTAACCAAAAGAAGAAATCTGAATGGAGAATAAATGCTTGAATAAAATGGTTTAATTTTAGTTTTCATAGTTACAGTAATACAGAAAGTATGGTATTTTCAGTCTGTGTACAGTAATGTTGATCTTGATTCACTTAAACTGAAAATACCCACTAATATGTGGTTTTCAGCCAAAGACTGAATTCTATTGGGAAGCTGCATCATACCCTACAGACGTTTGTCACATCCTACAGTCAGAGCTGCATAAGTGTAGAATGATACTGGACTGGTGTTTTTATAAGCGTTACAGAGAGGAGCATGTTGGGCATGAGCAGATGATTGTGAGGAGAATGCAGAACACAGGATAGAGCATAACATGTAGATGTTTACTTAAGTACAACAGGGGACTAAATGTAGATGGCCGATAAATAAATGTAGATGTTTTATTTTATTTACTGTTGAGGTAGGAGTAAAGCGCATCACCCAGTAAGAATCGGTCCTGCACACAAGTGTGACCAAAGTCTTGACTTGAATTCTACTAAGAATCTGACAGCAAGAGACTTGATAACTGCAGCCAAGAAGCCGTCGAGAGGCAGCTGGTGCAGGTCTGCCAAGAAGAGCAAGAACAAAGGAGCACAGGCCAAATCACAGGCCCGCTAGGATAACAAGTGGCTGAAGTCTGAGGATGTCAAGGAGAAGACTGCTATTGCTGAAACAGCTGATGGCTAGCACATGTCAAAAATAAAATAAAAAAGAATATATTGCATGTTGCTGGGTCACACCTTATTTGTAGTTTCCATCGAAATGTATAATCAGTGGGAAAACGAGAGATTTTTGTCAGTCAGTGTTTCTCTATCTCACTTTATAACCATGAATGTGGCTTTGACCATGAGCGCACGCGTACGAGCACACACATATGAGCACACGCGTACGAGCACACACATATGAGCGCACGCGTACGAGCACACACATATGAGCACACGCGTACGAGCACACACATATGAGCACACACATACGAGCGCACGCATATGAGCACACGCGTACGAGCACACACATATGAGCACACGCGTACGAGCACACACATATGAGCGCACGCGTACGAGCACACACATATGAGCACACGCGTACGAGCACACACATATGAGCACACGCATACGAGCACACACATATGAGCACACGCGTACGAGCACGCACATATGAGCACACGCATACGAGCGCACGCATACGTTCATATGTCAATATTATTTACTTTATCATTAATCATTGTCATTCTAAACAGCAGAAAACAGCATGAGGGAAAACCGCAACTAATTTTATATTAGACATTTTATTTTATTTTTTTAATGAAAATATATAATGGAATAATTCCAAGTATTAAGTGACCTTAGAGAAATTGGAGTTTACATCCATACTTCTTGTGACTTCTAAGGAAGTCAGCTGTAAAAGAGGCCTGTGAAAGTGCGCTATGGGAGTGAGAAGATTGAATTTTGCAGGTAATATATTGAATAATATTGATTTGCTTCTGCATCACATCCTCAGCAAGTACTGAGAAAGGTATCAGAAAACTTCCAAAAGGATGGTATGAATATACTGCAGAACTCTGAGTGTGTCCTTTGTGCATTTTTTTATTAATCTTTGATCCTCGGATACAGCTTCTGACTGGATACAGCTTCTTGGTCTGTCTGTAGTTAGCAGTAAATTTGCACGCTGGGTTTCCTTTCACAAACTACAATAAAGTGAAAAAGGCTTCACTTCTGTGTTAAACAGGAAACCTCAATACACTTACACTCTTAGCAACCAAAAATGACCTGTTTCTACTATTGTATAACATCAAAAATTAATTTGCTTAGACCACCAATGTCTGACATCTCTATTTTATTCCACCTAAAGAATGGTTCTACTTCATGAATTAAAAACAAATAAATTTTATTCCCCATTTCTGTGGAAAATGTGTGCAGTATATCATATCATAACCAAATACAAGTTTATGTCAAGGATGCAAATTTTAGAAAATTCATTTGATCGACAACCGACCATCACTGATCAACAATTTACGGTTTAACCGACAAGCCTACCACCCTGCATAAATTATTACTCATTCACGATTCAAAACCAATAATGATTTAACATGTGATTTCCTACTATAGCACTTTTATTCAGCTACCAACAATTAACAATTCAGCCGAAGCTATTTTAACACTCTCAAGTTGAAGAAAATAAACCATTTTGACATTTGTCTTTAGCAAAGTCTATGTACCGTCAAACCGGCAGTGGCGAACACTGGCTCCGAAGGCAGGAATGTTTTGGGTATGGCAGAAATAATGTCTCCGCAAATTTTCATGTCATGAAAATATAAATTAATCAAGCAATTATCCACTTGACTTTTCATGTTATCTACCTGAACATTTTTCCCCTAACAGAAAAAGTCACGATATTATTGTCATATTTTTTTACGGGTCATCTGGTGTTGGGTTTCCTTAAACGGTCAGAGCTTGTAAATGTTTATAAAATGACGTACGTGATATTGCATCAAAAATGTAATATTGGTGAACATTAAAGCTGCGCGCCCACCCACCCCCGACAGCCTACATTCGTTCGTTCTATGCCACATTTTTAGCTACAGGAGTTTTTGAACATCAAAGGACACGGTGGAACAGAGTAATGTGGAGCAGCGACGGGCTCAGCATCATGAGCTTCAGAGCTGCCTTCATGGAGAACCTGTAGTCTTGGGTAACCTTCTTCTTTTCAAGCAGGTAATACATGCTAGAGAGGTGACAAGCATTAAAAGAAACTATATAGACAGCACGTGCATTTAAAAAGTAGCCTGTTCGGTTCCATGTAATATTATACTGTTCTTCTGGACGATTAAATTAAATTTTTTGCATTTTATTCTGTGAAAAATGTAATTTTGTTATATGGAACCAATATACATTTTTTTAAATGTTAATACAACATAATTGTTTTTCCACTGTGCCCAGTAAGGTGATCCAAGATTACATCTTGACATAAAACACCACTATTTTGTCACTCGTTCGATACACCTTCTCATATTTTGGTGATGGAAATATATTCAGTCTTATAAACAAACCTTCAATAAACAAAGTATTAGAAAATATTGAATTCTTTAACCAGTCACTTTGTTATGAAAATGATCACAGTCACTTTTGGGGTTGAGTTGCTGGACACTCGGTCATGTTGTCTGCTGTCGCCCCCATGTGGCCAGTGCTGTTGAAGTTGCTGCTCCAGACAATGCTTCTTTTTATATTGACAAGAGAATATGGTTTTCAGTTTGAAAATTCATTTTTTTTTAGTTTGAGGGGATCAGGTGTTTGGTACAATGCAGTTTGGATTAGATGCCGGCTTCATGGATGAATTTCTGGGGAGTAGAAGAACTTTGTAGTGCCAGATGAGAGCAGTAGGAAAATTGGCTCTGATGGCTTTAGCCACCTCTGACAAAAAATCAGGTGTTTTACACTTCACATGTCATCCACCAGCCTTACAATGTCTGCTGCTACTGTTAGATTCTTTATTTCTTCAATCAGTTTTGAAAACTAAATTATGTAAAAACTTGTTTCTATGCATTTGAGCTTCATAAACACATACATTTGAGAAATAAAAGCATGATACCTTGCTGAGCTGCTGTGGTATTTTGGCTCAATAGCATAAATAACAAAAGTTTCAAGTCAACAAACTGCTGATTTTCCTCTTTTGTATAGTGTATAAAATGAACACTGTATGTTCACATCAGCAGGGTGCAATGGGACACCCCCATCCCCACAGAATACGGCAGAATGTCTGTTGTGTTGGCAAGATGACCTTTTAAACCCCTGAGACCTGACTATAGAGGCTCGGTTTTGTAGAAGCTCAAAGAATTGCAGTGAACCTCAAATCTGTTTTGTCAAGCTCTGTACTTGATGTTGTTTCAAACCTAACTGGTTAGCTCATGAGCCCTCTGTCCTTTATCCTGGGGCATCGGGGTATATCCAATTTCACCCAGCAGTCACCCCGGTATTGATGGTCCAACACAATGGAGCAGGAGGCTGTTATCAGACAACACCCATCACAGAATCTCACTTGTAAAATGCATATAGTGCCATTTGTTTGTAATACAATATACAAATGTATGTGTGTGTACATGTGTGTGCGTGCTTAAGTATACTCTTAAGGTACAGAAAAACATGGGGATAATAAAATTTAGATTTTTTTTATAATGTTATCTGTCCAAGAATTTGTTGAAAAAAAGGTTTATTAGATATTAAAGAACAGTTATATTTAAATGCATATTTGCATTACATAAAACAAGGGGAGATTATAAAACTGAACATATAACATGCATAATAAAAGCTTCAGTAAGACTGTCATAATGTCAGGCTTTTTAGGGGAAGAAACACAAAATACAGGCTTAGTCAAAGATTGAATTTGTAACATAATATCACAAAATTAAGAGTATATTTCAGTACTTAGTATATTAATGTTTACGCATACATGTATGCACTCATTCTGAAAATGTAAAGGTTTGGGAAATGAAAGAGGAATACCTGTGAAAGTCTACATAAAAAAACGGAGAGAAAACTTCTCTTCTCACAACCTTTTCTTCTCAAACAGTGTTTTCCAGTATGGAACAATCTGGCCATAGATTTTTTCAATCTGGGAAAAGTATATTAAATGAATGACAATATACATTTATTTCAAGTAACATTTTGCAATTTGAAATGCTGTAACAAGGACAAATACATTATTTAAATGTATTCAATTAGTATACCAACCTGCAGTAGTGTACTAACATTTTGTCTTTTAGTACTACAAAGTGAGTAACATGCATTTTGTACAATAGCAAAGAAGATTGTATAAGACATATACAGGTAGTAAGCTTTAAGTCTCTTAATGGTCTTGGGGAGGGGGGGCACTATCACAACCATCTTTTCGCCACACACAGTTATGGTGGCAGCACAGTGCTTTCAATGTGAGAATGAAATATTTTAAGGGTTAAAAGTAGGGATTTGGCATTTGTACTCGTCACTGACTCAATACCTGCACTGATTTCTTGATCCCATATCGGAACAGAGTCGCTTGGTGCTCACAGTTGTGAAACAGGATGTCATACGTGACCATTTTGCCTATGGCGTCGTCAATCTCCGGTTTGATGAGGGAGTAGAAATCACGGGGCGGGTGTTTGTCATCCAGGTAGTTGCTCACTTTGGGGTTTTTCCCCACAACTTCAATAGGGTCCAACTTCACTGTAGACTTCATTGCTCTACCGAAAAGTAAGATCTTTGAATCCGATTCTACAAACCGAAGACAAGAAATATGCATTCAAGATAGAAATATATTCTTTAAATATTTCTCAGGCACTTCAGATTATTGAATAATGTGCGGACGAGTTATCGGTAAATGTTTAATACTCGTATTAATACAGCACGCTTGTGAATAGGTTCATGATGACAGCTGCTCATCTTCATTTCACTTCATTACGTGAAGTAAATTATTACAGTGAGTTAGCGGGTTACAAACACGAATCATAACTGCTTTTGGTGTGAAGAATGGATAACTGTGTGCAGGTGACACACTTGGCCCAGGTGACACACTCCGTGCAGGTGACACACTCATGGGTATCTATGCGCAGGTGACACACTCGGTCCAGATGACACACTCGGACATACCCCGTGAAGTTAAATGAGCGACATAGTGCACGCCATCCCTCTCTCCGTAATACACCCCGAAGTGGGAGAGGTGCTTGTTCCTGCGAAACTCGAGGATATCTCCCGGGTAAAATTTATGGTGGGAATTTACCTGAAATCGCAAAGGAAGACAGTTACTCACCACTAACCAGCTTCGTGTACAATTTCATAAAAATATGACTCGGTGGATGGCCTTTTTCTTATGTATAATGAAAGCATTAAAAACAGAAATGACATTGAATAAATCACTTCTCACAACTTTTAAATAGACTAACTACTATTACTAATATAGCAAATTGTATTCGTTTCCGTAATCTGGAAATCGGTACTAAATATAACTCATGGGGGGTGGGGGGGCAGTAAAAGATAGCAGTAAAATCTTGACAATGTTTTAAAATCTATACGTAAAACATGTGCAGCAGTCATAGCTGTTAGCTGAGTTATCACTGTGGGCAAATATTTTAAGTTTATGAAAACGATGTACAGAGTAGAATATTCACAATGTTATTCATGTTACATACGTGAATGTTTTAAATGGTTATATAAAGATTTACGTTTCTTTTCCACTCACAATTTAATCTGAATTTCAGTTGTAGTAATTGTTATGCAAAATTTAATCATACACTTTTGTATTTCATACAACAATATATAAATGTTGGTGCATTTTTAGGACGACTGTGGTATTGTATTGTTGGTCGTTAAAAGAAACGAGTGAGAACTTAAATTTAGAATTTAGAATTATTATAATCTATCGTGCTGACAGTATACACTCACTGGCCACTTTATTAGGTACACCTTGCTAATGCTGGGTTGGACCCCCTTTTGCCTTTAGAACTGCCTTAATTCTTCGAGAAATAGATTCAACAAGGTGTTGGAAACATTCCTCAGAGATTTTGGTCCAGATTGACACGATAAAATCACGCAGTTACTGCAGATTTATTGGCTGCACATCCATGATGCGAATCTCCCGTTCTACCACATCCCAAAGGTGCTTTATTAGATTGAGATCTGCTGACTGTGGAGGCCATTTGAGTAAAGTGAACTCATTGTCATGTTCAAGAAACCAGTCTGAGATGATTTGAGCTTTGT
>JABJVR010000145.1:0-21817 GCA_025773905.1 Chitala chitala | reverse complement strand
GAGCACCCGGAGAAAACCCACCAAACACAGGGAGAACATGCAAACTCCACGCACACAGACCCAAGGTGGGAATTGAAACCTAGACCTGGAGGTGCGCAGCGACAGTGCTAACCACCATGCCACCGTGCCGCCTCAAAATGAACGTTTTTGCCTAAATCTCAGTTACAGCCGTTATTATAGTCCAACGCATTTCTTAAAAAATGTAAAAAATAAATAATCAACTGATCCTTTTTTTTCCAAGATTTTCAAGTTTTACACAAGTCCAAAAACATCACAAGAGGCATACAAGAAAAAGTTCTCTCAGTCTGAATAAAAACATTCAACGGCCAACATATTCACTTCAATTCAATTTGTAGAAGTAAAAATGATCTGTAGGAAAAACAAAAAACATGCATGAATCAGCAAAGGCTAAACCAAAGCAGAAAGCAGCTTCACAATGGGAAGCAAAACTCACAAAAGTAAGACTGTACAAACTGGTAACTGATTCCATCTGACTTGTAAATGTGCCTAGTAATTCTAATCACCATAATAACTAAAGTGAATTTTTTCAAGTCTTTAAAAAATTAAAGTATTTTCCTCCAGCTGGAAACACACTTGGCTTGTGCAGGGCTAATTCCCTGGATTCAGGGCACTGGTAGATTCTGTAGATTAAACAGAATATGCATGCAATTCTTCAGTTACTTTTAAGAAACAGGCGGGTATCTAATTCAAAGGTTTCTTCAGGCATCTACAGTAATCTCATAGCAGATTGCTTAGGCCATTCAAGTGTTTTGATAGGCACAAAATAACACAATAAATAATAAATTTAAATAATCAGTTTTAAATGTGTATTAAAATTATTTAAACACTGTAAGTGCTTATATGAATCAAAGCCATTCACTACACTGCACACGTTCGGTCAGAGCTGGCCTATACATTCAGTTGAAAAATTACCATATATGCAACAAAATGTCTGCACATTAAATTTTACTCTCTTACAGTAGACAGCTTGTCTCTACAAGCACTGGTGAGCTAAGGCTAACAAGAACCGTTTGCAAGAGCTCATCGGCAAAAACTGCAGAGTTAGGCAGGAAGAGGCGGTCCTGACCCCCCCAGGCTCTGACTCCCTCACACAAACACAGTGCCTGCTGTTTCATGTCATCTGCCTTTAATGAAACACAAACCTTGGTCATTTGTACAGGCAGCAAAGCAACCCCCTGCCCCAACACCACAACCCTACTTAGTCCCCAGGAGGGCATTTCCAGTGCGTAAAGGTGAGCACTGTGTTTCCATCCGAGGCCCCACTGGAGATCAGTGCCCCCATTGGGCGTGTTCTCTGTCCAATGTGGCAGAAATGGGAGGAAATTCCTGACACTGACCTTTTTCCTGATCCCACTTGCTGTATTTCACAGCCTTTCTAAGTGCAATGCTGACATGGCACCTCCGAGCTCAGCCTCCAGCTGAGTGGTGAAGATGTGCCGTCCACAGAAACGCCCGAATACGACTCCTGTAGTACAAGTGAAGTCAGGAAGTACAAGGAAATTCAGGCTGTATGGGTGAAGTCAGGATGTATGAGTAAAGTCAGCATGTATGAGTAAAGTCAGCATGTATGAGTAAAGTCAGGGAACACATGAAAAGTCAGGCAGTACAAGTAAAGTCATAAAATGAATCCAGTCAGTTATCAACTTTAGCTTGGTCTGCTAAACACAAAATCAGAAGATTTTGTCTGTAAAAAATGATGCAACACACATTACTGTAGTACCAGGGTGAAAAATCACTTAGTGCTGCCCTTCAAGTGAAACTGTGCTTCCTGCAATGAAATGTATATTCATCTGTGGACAGTAAAGCAGCCCAGCACCTGCAGAGCTGCTTCTCATCACCAGTCTGGACATCTCCAAGGTCTTCACTGACACTCCATGGTGTCACATTAGACAGCACTATGTGGGTGACACACCTGTCCTTGTCAGCACCTTGTCAACTCAAGCCAACTGCAACCATCAGACAGGGGGATGGGCTGCTGAGGGTAATATACAGGTGGGGCCTCCACTGGCCCAGTCGCTATAATACCTCTCAGCACACCTGCTGAGCCTGTCACCATCAGGATGTCACTCCATGTCTACCTGTACAAAAATGTCACAAGAGAGAAACTGTACATTTCTCCCACTATAGAAATTATTGTGGAAAATAATTTCTTTTCCTGCATTTGATCTCACATATGCCCTTCATCACTAGATAAATATTAAATAACTTTTGTCATTTTAACGAGGTGATCAGTAAAGTCCAAGCCTTGTTGTAAAGTCTAAATCCCAACCATCAGCCACAAATTATTGAGTTTGGGTTATTTTTTGGAACTGGAAGAAAAGAACATCTGGACTTGTTTCGAGCCTTGAAATTTTTTTTACTGCAGCACAGTGGTGGTTGGTTCAAAATAAGATCACACCCACTGACAAGAAATCGTTTTATTCAACTATCTTCCCCCGCCTTTTTAAAAAGCAAGCATAGGAAACCAAATAAGGAATTTGTATGGCTACATCCATCTAACCAGGCCTTTCCGTTGTACCATTTATGGGAGAAGCCTTGTTTGTTCGTTTTACTTTCATCACCAGTGTGTTGTCATATAGTGATATTGGCCTGATTGGGGCCAAGCTCTTTTGTCTGTATTTTTTCCTTAATCTTCTTAGAAAATGATTTTTAGCTAAGAGATTTTACTGAATTGCAGAAAGCAGTCCTCCTGAGTCCTGAGTACCCATGAGGTGGTACCGGTCCACTACCAATTTACTTTGCCTGAGGCGATAAATTTATTGCTTGTTAGGCATCAGATCTGAGGATGCTGACTGGCTAAATGTATATTGCTGTGTGCATTTCTGATTCAAAAACTGGATATGCTGCTCTACTGACTGATTAATGTTTGTATCTCCCCCAAAAGACATATTGAGAGCAGAAGAGTGGAAAATAGGAAGCTTATAGCAGCATTTTCTACCAAACACAATTTATTTTTCAATAATTACATGTCATTCTGTAATTCAGTCACACAAATCCTTAAAATTGTTTAAAAAACCATAATAATAATACTACATATTTTTACAAATCAAAACATTTTCCACCAGGGAGGGTGGCGCCCTAGCGCCCACTATTGGCCAGTGGCCTCTGCTGCAGCATGTGCTGTACATTATATCAAAGCTGTGTTTGTTTTTGTTTGTGATGCTAATGCGATTCTTTTCAGTGAACCGCAACAGCATGGACTGCAGTGGAAATTTTACACAAATACCACAACGATGAGAAAACATTTTATGGTTACAACTGAGTTCATTAGACAGCAGTGGCAGCGAGGCGGTGGAGGCTGTTACTACAGACGAACAGATAACATTTCGCCCCTGACCCGTACTGTGCCCATTTGGTTCTAGCGACCCTTGCACCAGACAGGGGGGCATGCACCTGCTACCTAGCACGTTTCATCTGCATCACCTTTCTCACGCCTAATATCCTGCCATCATGGTCATAGTTATAATCCATCATATTTGTATCACACTGGACCAGTCCGCGTAAATGGGTATAAAACTGTATTTTAGTGCTGTATTTACAGACTCCTGCACGGTCGTGACCGACTACATTACTGTATTACAGCTGCTGTTTATAAGCATCACGCAAACGGAAAGCAACATTGTTTAGATGCCAGGAGTTTAAAGCGTTCAGCAAGAGTAGTTTTGAAAAAGTGATTATTTTTGAAGTCACTGATAACTTTTGGTCTGGTTTGACTTCGCATTAATTTAACATTGTAACGTACGATCTTAACGTAATATATGTTAAGTTTCAGAAAAAAAGAACAAGACAAACTACTCACCATAAACTACTAATAAACTCCTGCGAGTTGATACAGTATAAACGCAGGTACACATGGATGTCACACATGAAGAACGATGGAATAATAAATGTGAACATGCAGTAAAATTTTCAACATGCAAAGTAAAGTCGGTGTTAACCTCGCACTTATTCAAGAACTGTTACGTAGAGTAACGAATTCTCTTGTTAGAAGAGAGTTTGTACAAAACCGTGGATGATATTCGTTTTAGACCTTACCGATCCCAGCGAGAGCTTTGACAGAACTTGCCGGTAACCTTTCAGGCTTGTCAGACTCGGTTCGCGCACCTTTGTCTCATCCAGGTTCATACCAAGAAGGCACTTCCCCTTTGGCAAGGGTAGGGAGCCATCCAGTCTCCTGGAGAGTCTGTGAAACCAAACACAGGCGTTTAACGTGAGCGCTGGTGGCGCTGCTGTTCGGACCCTATCAGAAGAACCGGTAGGCGTGTTGGTTACCAGCAGGGACCTTCCCAATGGGCCATACCCGGCACGTCGGAGAAAGACGAGTAAATATGCCTCAACCACTCCCTCCCGTTTTGTTTAACAAATTATCAGCTATTGTCTGCTTAATCAAAACAGCCAATAATAATAACAACAACAACAACAACAACAATAATAATTATAATAATAATTATTATTATTGTTATTATTATTATTATTATTATCACCAATTAGTAAAAGGGGGCATATTGCTGCCACCATACAAAAATTAAATCAGTTTTATATTTTAACATACAACTTTTCTTGTTATAATGCTAACCTTTTTGCGTTTTTACATAATACTTTTTGTGTTTTAACGAGATAAAAGTTCTGGGTTTTAACGCAAACACTAAATCTGCATTTTGTTTTAACGTGAAACTACCAGCGCAAGTTTTGTGGTAAAGCACAAAGTCGCCAATTTTTTTTTTTTTTTTTTTTTTTTTTTTTTTTTTTTTGTTTTTGTTTTTTTTTTTGTTTTTGTTTGGTGGCCAACGAAAATGATTAAAAGGCTCCCTTGTCTTCGACCCCCCCCCCCCCAGGGTGTCGTCACCGTCCATGCAGCTGACCTGCCGTAGCTATATATACTGCTCAAAAAAATTAAAGGAACACTTTTTAATCAGAGTATACCATCAAGTCAATTAAACCTCTGGGATATTGATCTGGTCGGTTAAGTAGCTGAGGGGGTTGTTAATCACTTTCAGCTGCTTTGGTGTTAATGAAATTAACAACAGGTGCACTAGAGGGGCAGCAATGAGACGACCCCCAAAACAGGAATGGTTTTACGTGTGGAGGCCACTGACTTTTTCCCCGTCCTCATCTTTTCTGACTGTCTTTCACTCATTTTGCATTTTGCTAGGGTCAGTGTCACTACCGGTAGCATGAGGCGATACCTGGACCAAACAGAGGTCCCACAAGATGGCACACCAATACGTGCCATGGCCAGAAGGTTTGTTGTGTCTCCAGCACAGTCTCAAGAGCATGGAGGAGATTCCAGGAGACGGGCAGTTACCCTAGGAGAGCTTGACAGGGCTGTAGAAGGTCCATCACCCATCAGCAGGACCGGTAACTGCTCCTTTGTGCAAGAAGGAACAAGATGACCACTGCCGCAGCCCTACAAAATGACCTCCAGCAGTCCACTGGAAGTTTGAATTTCAAACGATGTGGCATCCTTTCGTTCCTAACACATTACCCAGTCCATATCAGTATAGACATCCAGCATGATTTTTTTCCCCATTGAGATCTAATGTGTTTTCAAAGTGCTCCTTTATTTATTTATTTTTTGAACAGTGTACAAAACTAGCAATGAGATACAGTATTAAAAATTAGACTGTTGTAACACCACTGTTTGTCATGACCCTTGTGTACCCTAGATGTCACCCTTTCTCTTGTCTCCTTTGTGCTGAGTCATTGTTGCTACCTCGTTATCTTGTTCTCCCTGTATTAATTGTTATTAGTAGTTTGACTGTGCCTCCTTATTCCCCTCTAATAGAAGCCCGTCTCAGTGTGTCCATGGCCGATTGATGTAGATGTTCATTCCAACATTGTGCTGAGCTTTGCAGAATCCTGCCTTGAGTTTTCCCTATTGTTTGCAGTTTAGTCTTGTTAACACATTTTCTATGTTAATACCTTGTTTTGCCCTTTATTAAAGCCTCCCTTTTGCACATTGATATCTGAGGTTACAACTGAGCACCTTGCTGCGCCCCCCCCCCCCACAAAAAAGAAAAAACCAAAATTAATGGCATTACAGGAATAACATGCAGACTTTTTAACACATAAAATTATTTTGCACTGAAAGCATGTACAGTGTATATATAATAGTATTTACAGTAGGACTACTGTTTTAAAGATATGAAAATAAGCAATACGTGCCTTGTGGTTAGGTGGGCCACAGGGTAACAGTGAAAAACTACTGAAAAATTGCTTTTGTAATGCATTTTTAAATTAACTTTCTGCATTGCTAGCGGCACAGAGCTGTTGCCTGTCTTTCAACGCCATGGAATGGAAATGTGACAGAGCCAACTGCAGGGATTTGACATTCATTAGATACACTTCCAAAGCACACATTCTGAAAAGAGCGCATCATTCATACTGTACTGAACATCATAAGAGAATGTGACACACATCAAAGCCCATTTCCACAGAACCAGTTGGCTTCTCCATACAGACAAACGGGAAATGCAAAAACTAATCACAAATGAATACATCATAATGTTTCCATGAGCCCTTCACTTAGACTGATAGCCAACTTTTCCACCTCAGATAATTGTACAAAATTTTTATAGATATTTAAGTTTTTTTTTTTTTTTTTACTTCAATCAGGATATGTGCAGAGGAACTTCTCAAAGACGGTTAAATAATATTGGGCTGATACAAGATTAATAGAATAGCCTGTGGATTTCATAGTTTCATCTCCTGAATGTTGGTAACTGGAAACATTGGTGTGGAATCACACCTATCTTCACTTGTACTGCTCCAATCAACAAATACAGAGCCAACAATGTTCCAGTTCTCTTTGTGTGTGTGTATATATATGTGTATGTGTGTGTGTGTGTGTGTGTGTGTGTGTGTGTGTGTGTGTGTGTGTGTATATATATATATATATATAAACAATATTAAAATCTTTCACTAGATTTTATAACCCAAAAACATAAGCATTATTATTAAAAAATTTTAAATTATCCAAACTATTACTGTCTTACTGTCAGACATTTTTTCTTTTTCAGAGTAAACACAATTTTAAGAGCATAACGTTTTTTAATATAGGAGCACATGTCTTCTTTTGCTAATACCATATGCATTAAAGTATGCTGAAAGACTTACCAGTAATGTGTATGCTGCTCATTGATATACAATGTCTTGACAGATGACTGAAGTTCATTTTACCAGTAAATTGCTTTCCTTTCAGTCACTGTTTGCTTTTTCTAAGTTGCCCTTAAACTGAAGTGCAGAAATTTAAGGATTTGCCACAAGTACCCCCAGATCCTTGTAGGCCCACATCATAATACATGTGCATTGTTTTCTTTGTCTGACACTAAACCATTAATGGATACAGTTTTCTTCCACCACACTATAAGTAGAGTTAGCAAAACTACATATTGTCAGTGAATATTTTAGGTTAATGGAAATACCATCTGTGTTAGGCTCAGCAAATGCTTTAAATTAAGCATCCATCAAAATTCTAAAACATTTACTATGAGAAAGGTTGTTTAAAAGGATACATTTAAGTTGGGTTTTAGTCTCTAGTCTTCATTTTTTCAGACAACATATAGGCCTACAGTATTAAAGCAATAAAACAGATGTGAAGAAGGTGTGAATGCTGCAAGATAACAATATGGTAACTGGTACAATACAATTTAATAATTGGTATAATACAATTTAAGGGTAGTTGTTTCTTAGAATGTTCACTGATTTTTTTTGTTTGCCCTTGGATATGTGTCCAAGGTTTAGATCAGTTTTGGTGTTGTAAAATCAAAGCAATATTGTTCCAAACATGTTAAATCTGAAAAAGATGTTTGGCTCTGAATTTAGTGTAGTTTATTGTAAGTGTAATTCTGGCAGTAAAATAAGGTGAAGAGGAATATGTAAGAAATCTGTTTTTTTTTCATAGAAAAAAATTCTTAAAATTCACTTTCAAAATAACTGGAATTGCACAAGTTGTTTTCTGCTGAGCAATAACTATAAAAATGAATTGTCCTACATACCAACAAGCATGTTGGATCCTGTTAGACCATTTGAATGCGAAAAAGTACAGACCTGTTCTGATAGTGTCAAATCATGGTACTATTTCACTGTTATTATCGGTCCAAACCTTGCGCATGGAATTTGCCACATATAAACGGAAGGGTTCTTACAGGAAGAAAACAGTGAACTGTACTCTACCTTACATTAATCTGCATGTGCTCCACATCAAGGTAAAATCAATTATCTGGATTCAATGACGTCTAGTGATACAGCACAGACTTGTTCTCTTTTGTGTGGTGCTCAGTTACATTTTAAAATAATACAGCTGCTTCTTAAATGAACAGTGAAAAATTAGAATATAGATTAGAATAGATTAAAATATAGGTCAGAATAACATGAACTAAGACAGTACTGCAACAGCTGTGGGTATTTTGTATTTAGCACAGCCAAACATTTTCTAATCTAAAACACAGTCAGAATGATCAAAGTTAATCTCTTTTCTATTTATCGATACTTTGTCAAGTCCTTATGAACATATTGCTGCAATGGCCATTTGACTTAACACAGCACGTTAAGGTTTCTGTCAATATGTTTTACAGTTAGGCAGTGTTTGAATGTTTCAAGCTTTGGAACAAGCTTTTGTTGCAAGATATTCTGACAGATAACCCCATTCGCCAGGAGTCAACAATGTCAGGAGATACTGAAAAAAGGTAAACATAGGTGTGAGGGCTGTTCAGTACAATGCAGGTCACATTTTTCTGTGTTAAACACGCTCATATGACGCTCATATTTTGTAATGCATATTGTACGAATTGCAACTATTAAGTTTGCTTTCATTACACCAACAGCGCCTCCTTCATTTTGTCTTTGAACAAAGGTTGTGTCTATTATTGCATCCATTCACTATGAAGGGGGAGAAAAAAAGCAAATGGCCGTTTCATGTACAGATTTCAGGCATGGCTGAACTCCACTTAAAGTTAAGATCTGAAAACAGTAATTTTGCCATAATTACAACTTCCAGCCCATGACTACAGTTTCATGTAGCACTAAAAGGTAGGGCTGGACAGCCCTTTCTGAAGAGGGGTAAAATCACCTAAGGATTACACAGAATCTTAGATAACCAGAGGAACAAAGAAATGGGGGAAAATGTTTTCTGCTGATGGGACCACAAAAGACAAACTTTGAGGCACAAACAGAGCCTTCTGTATGGCAATGTTATTTTTAAAATGTTGTAAAATCGCAGGAAACACAAGACAAATTTAGCACGCAAAGAAAGAAGATGTGAAATTATATGATGTCATCTGTCAAGTGGTTCTTTGCATGGAATCTATATGAAGAACATGAAAAATTGACCACCCTTATATATGGAATGATTTTGTAACAAGAAGTTGTCATTTTCATTTCTTTTTCCATGGAAAGCCAGATCAAGTGTTAGGCATGTGGGCTCAGCAGTTGTGAGTGAGAATAAATGGTAAAGGTTGTAGCATGGCTTTAACTGTCTATGGGATGAGTCCACAAGTCGACTTTCCCAAAGTCCAAAGTAACATTAGCTAAGCATCTTGTGGCTGATTTGGATGCTGCAAACTATATATCACAGTGAACTGTGTGTTATAATGAAATCTGCCTTCCATCAGAAAGCACGTGCCTGTCAAATCCCACATGTCATAGGTGTGCAGGTATCGTCCCTCTGGAACTCCCATCTGAAACTGGTCCACAGGTTTTCCACAACTTCCACTTTATCCACTGCCCATATGTAAATTTACAAAGATGAAATATAAAGTTACAGGTTCCCCTACTGTCCACTCTGAAAACCCAGCGCTTAGTTCAGATTCCCACGTATTGTGTGTCAGGTCCTACTTTGCACAGCGTGCTGGGTGAATGATTCTATTGTGTCCTGTTCATAAATCAGCTCTTTCAACGCTGCCACTAAGTCAGCCAGGGTTGCTCTCAGAATGATTGCCTTGGAATGTACTTTATAAATAAAAGACGTCTTCGCAATGGTCACTTGCTGGCACGTGCATTTTTATATTGAATCATGAATAAAATAAAAAAAAAACAGCAGTGAGTTTAGAATCATTGTTCATTTCCTGAAAGTGGGGTGAAGATGCAATGCACCTTGGGATTTTTTGTTATCAATGCAAGACCATTCAAACAGTGGAGACAACTATTATTTTTATTATTATTATTATAATAAAAACTGAGTACATTTCTGTGTCCATAACAGTTTCAACTAAAATGTACAGTTGTACAGTACTGTGGCATTTCTTCTTCAGTTCACATTGTTATGCTGTCTTTGAATATGTATGCAAAAAAAAAAATCCATAAGAAACATGGGCTATCATAATACCATTCATTCATTCCTAGTTAGAGTCACAGAGGACCAGACCTGTGTTTTGTTCTTTTTCATTTAGTTTAGCATGCTTAAAATGGGACAGCATTTCCACCCTAGTTCAAACAAAAGCTGAACGTAAAAAGAAGTATTTTTTCAAATGCCACTGTTTTATCACACCATTGGCCAATAGCGTAAAAGTGTGGTGGAGCTCAGACTCAAGTCAGTACTGGCTTTTACAGCAAGCATAGGCATGCTGTAGAAGAGGGATGCTCCACCCATCCATGTACTGCAAGACATGACAGTCAGTCTATCAGCAGATGCTGTTTTACTGAGCTCAGGCATGTCACTAACTTGTAATATACAGCTTCCATCTAGAAGAGCTGACCTGGGCTCCCATGTGGCACAGGGTGGTCCTGCTGATGCATCGATCCTTCTTACTGCCACCCCCAAATATGCCAACCGCCTCCATCTTACACACACACACACACACACACACATTTGAATCTTATATCTGCCATAATTACACCTTGCTACCAGGCTCCAGGCCATACATGCCTGTATTAAAACAAGGCCGTGCTGTTTGCGGGTATGGGACGTATGTTTAAACTGTTCTCTCCATTCTTGAAGAAACCATGGAAGTTCACCAATGCCAAGATTAGTGCCTGGGCAGAAAGCTCTTCATTCTGCTATATCACAACCTCCCAAATGTAGAGCGGTCACCACAGGTCCCATCACTCCCTGCTGTCCATCACGATGCTACATTTGCTCTCTTTGTCCATCACCTGATTTTAGGAACTCACCCTGGACACCTAGGAGTCACTGGCTGTTGTCCAAGAAGACAATAAAAAAAAAAAGCATTTCAACACTGTCACATGTTAGCAATAAACTGTAGCTTCTTTACTGAGCTCTTGAAATTTCTTTGTACGTTGAAGTCTCCAAAGTTTTGGGTGTTCATCTGTGTGATGAGGAAATTCAGCTATTTTAACTGCTTAGAAAACACTACACTGGTCACCCTGATTTGCATGTGAGTGGACTCAACAGCAGGACAAACAAGCCTTTTTGCCTGTTTAAAAATTGGAAATGGGTCAAATCTGGAAATTTGTGATTTCAAAACATTGTTTGTGATTACAGAAAATCCATTGAACCTACATGCCTTAAAATACTTTTACTAAATTTATATCTTTTACGCTTCACACCAGACTGTATGACTTCCATTGTAAAGTCTTCTTTTATTTGCAATACCTAATGGCAGAGTCCGTGATCATATCAAACAATGCTTACGACATGACCAAAATTAAAGCCTGTGGAGGAACTGTGCTTCCTTTTCACTGAAAAAATGTTCATGCCTGGAAGAGTAATTTGATACCCTAAGCAACAGAAATGCTTTAGACAAAAACAGCCACAAATGCTAACCACGGTTAACGACTGCTGACAAAAAGTTGATTTGATTAGCGGAAACAACTTTCAGGAGACAATGACAGAGATTTAACCTTAACAAAGACTGTGTTATAGTGCACGTGCCTAAGGGCTCTACAGCCAATAAAATTTCAACAAAGGACCCTGTGACCAGAACGTGTAGGCGGGGCTCAGACAGGTCATTCACAGGAGGGACTGCGACCACTTTTATTGCAGTGAAACTCACTGGGGCAGTCCTTCAAAATGTAATCCCTGACGTTATTCATTTTTACAAACACCAGCCATTAGGAAAACTAAAACGGTCTAATTAAACCACATATTGAGTAAAAATGTAGCATGTTAGCAGAGAAGTGCAGCCAGCTGGAACTGCAGAAGGGGAATGACATGAAAAGCTTAAATTACATTATTGGACAAATGAAAATCTGGTCCCATCAGGGTGTTTGTAACATATCCTTCATATGGGATACAGGGGGTCAACGGCTGTGCCAACGGTTACTTGAAAAACAAGAGTATTTTTGGGAGCTACAGATGAGGGGGAGCCCCTCCCTGTTTGTGGGGGCAATTTGTCGGGACCCTTTCAACAACCCCACACAGAAACAGCACAGCAACTGGACAGCAATTGCCTATAGTCACCCCCTGGCAAGAGACACCCACTTGTATTCTTTCAGTCTCTTGCAAGCTTGATGAGTAAGTGTCTTTAAACCGTCCAAAGAGTCCCTCAGGGGTCTTACACACAGCTGTTTTCAGACATAGAGCACAGATTGTGTTCTTCTTGAGAACTGAAATATCTTTAACTGAAAGTGATATGCATGTGTGGAATATTAACACAGCACCTGAAACGTGACAACAGATCTGCAAAACACATAGAATTGTCAGTGTCAATAAAGAACCAAAACTAAAAACATGTTATATTAAATGAAAAAAAAGTCTTGACAAGAAGGAACGGGTATGCTAGTATTCTGTTTCGCTCTCATAAATGAGCACAACTGTGGTTTTGAAAATGTCTCGATCCATCAGCTAAATTCCACAAACAAACATTTAACTAAAATTATCTGAAAGTTACTGGGTTTGTCATTTTGAGAAGCACTGGTCATAGCAATTGTCTACTCCTTCTAAAACTGATCTAAAAAAATTCACATTATTCCCACAATAAAACTAATACATCACTGTGTTTCTAGATCAATAGTTGAATCCTATTATGTTGTTTATACTGACATCACATTTTTATAATCAGGTGATGAGTTTTCCCAAAACTGTGAAATCCAACTGCAGGATATTAAAATAATTCACTCCTGAAAGTAAAGTATTGATTATTTTTTGTATATTTTTGCATAATAAAATGAAGTCTCATGTAATATTTCACTAATATAAATAAATACATATACATAAAAATAATAACAAATATAACTTAGCTTCCAATATCCTGAACCATAAAATATATTGTTATAAATGTAGTGTTATATTGTCTTATTTTTGACCACAAAGAAAAAAATTCCACAGTGAATTTTCAGTCTTCAAGTGTTTTATTATATTTACATTTGTCTTTAATTGAGCAGAAATGCACACCTTTCATCCTGTTTTCACTTGAAACTGCAAATTAAGAATTAAGCACAACATTCTGGCTGTTTATTCTAGTCCTCAACCTGGGTCAAAGTTCAAGGACTTGGGACGAATGCTTTAAATGGCTTAAAAAAGTAACTTAGCCGTTCCTTGAGTACCGTTACAAAAATAAATTAAGTGCAATACAAAAAATAAAACAGTCATTAAGAGCTTATATTTATTAATATACTATGACCTTTGACATTTTACAGGTGACAGACATTTTTAATTGTTATATTTTTAAATTCACTTATGCAGTCATTATGTTATCCTTGTCAGACGTTAATGCCAAAAGCGCCACGTTCTTTCAACTGAAGAAAGTGCTAACTTGTTTCTCCACGCTTCACTCTATATTTGACACTGCTGCAGGCGAACATCTAACGCCCACCGCCCCCCTTTGCGACAGAGTCATTCTTCACCACAGCAAGGTAGTGGGTATCTGGCGAGTGCGTTCGATGCTTTTCACGGGTACACACCAGCGCTGACTAGTAATGGTGCTCCAGTCGAAATGGGCCTGAGTTAAAAACCTCTCATTCCACAGAAGCTGGTGCTAATACCTGTTACCCTGGAGTGACGTCCTTCCCTTGATAAACCAGGTTCCCTGGAATATGTCGAGTCACACACAGAACAGACCTGCCAGCTAAAATCCGCAGCACAAATCCTCCACCAGTCCACAGTTCATCTGACCGACGTAGCAGTAAATCAGCTGAAGTGATTGACAGGTCCCATCCCGCCTGGAACCCTGTTCACATACTGGGCTTCCTTGGTTAACTCTGGCGAAGCGCAGCAAATCTGGGGACAGAAGGTAACGGCCCCTGGGCTCTCACCACAGCACCGGAGCCGCTAACATCAGCAACACCAGGACAGACGAGGGTGTCCAGGCTTTCAGGGAGCGCTCCGATGAGCTGTGGGCGTTCCTCAGGGTGAGGACGGCGTTGCTGTGGTTTGTTGGAGTTTCCATGTTGCAGATCATGCCTTCGCAGCACGAGACGCATTCCTACAAAGAGTTGGAGATGAGGAGGTGGAGCTTTAAGACAAGGAATGGGGGAGGAGCTTACTACTGTAATTCGGAGGTGGGGTTTTTAAGGGGTGGGTGTGATGTCTTAATTGGCCGCTTGTGCCTAATTTCTGGCCAGCGTCTTGGAGGATCAGTATTGGCCACACCTGGGAAGTGTTAGGTAGTACTCACTGTGTGGCCAGTGTCCCGGCGATGTCGGCACCCGACGCCGGAGCAGTCCTCCCTTGTGGCACAACGCTTCATAACGGACTGGCTCCTCCCGTGCAAGCTGAAGTGGTGCACAGTCATACAGAACACGGAGTCTGCAGGACAAGACATGTGGAACAAGCCTTTAACTGATGGCTTACTATATAAAAGCCACTGCATGTGCCACTGCATGTGCCATCGCGTGTGCCACTGCGTGTGCCATCGCCTGTGCCACTGCGTGTGCCATCGCCTGTGCCACTGCGTGTGCCATCGCCTGTGCCACTGTGTGTGCGACCCCGTGTATAAACTGAGGTTATGCCACTGAACTGAAAGAATACTGTAGCCCCAAAATAGATTTTTAATGTATTAAACAGGGCAGTCTTCTGTAAAATTTAAAGTTGGGGTGTATCAAATCATGTGTGATATATACTCATTATCCATGAATTTGTTCATCTTTGCACAGTTCATAAAATTCTGTTGCAAATGGTGACAAAGAAACCTAAGGAGTTCAATGCTTGAAAAAGATAACACTGTCATAATTTTGGACATAACTGCTAATGTCTGCACCCTTTTCTTTTTTAAATTTATACATTCTGTGGGAAAATCTTTTTCTGCATCCAACACAGAAAGGCTCTCAGAGTTAAGTTAAGATCCTTGACATTCTAGACACACGTCACAGGTTGCCTAGGATGTGCTTGTTGTGTGGCCACGCCCCCTTGTTGTCTCATTTCCTTTTTCGCTTTCTAGTGTGTTCATCTGTCCTCTATTTCTGTTCAGCACTAATTAGGTTGGGTGTTTTCGCTGTGGTGTTGCATGACGTTAAAGTCTAGTTTGGCCTCTCCTATCTTCGTGTTCCTTACATGTGTGGTTTACAGTTTGGCTGTGTGTTTCTTTGTAGATTCCCTCTGCCCTTTCCTATCCCTGCTGTGTTTGCCTTTTATGTCTTTGGGAAGAATCCTGCTTTTGTATTTTTTATATCTGGTTTTCACAGTCATCCCTGTACATACATCTGCCCTGCCATGTTGTGACCTGCCTCACCATCATAACAAAATGACACATGACAGAGAGGCCATGAGCACACCCGTGACGACAGAATGCCTAACATCACCAAGGCGCCTTGAGTGTGGGAGGCCCCAACCCCCCCGTTTCCCACGAGCACTCACTCTGGGGACACCACTTGTCCTCTGCCCAGCGGTTGCAGCTGTAGTTATCTGTGGCGTTTTCACACGTAAAGCACTTAATGCTCCTAGGGAAGGGTGTTGCTGAAGAACACAACACACACATTTGTAACATGCTGGGAACGTGTGCTAATTTTTCATACAAATGGATAACTTCATAAATTGTATGAAAGCTGTATAGTAAACCAGGAAAACGGCAGCAAGAAAGTGAAATTTTTAAAGCGGTTCTTGGTTTGTTACAGTTTTAACTTAGTGCCAGACAAAAGGATAAGACACAGAGTTAATACTGCATATTGAAAACATGTAGTTTTCCTACAAGACCCTCTTGCAGATGGATTTAAAAGTTTATCAGGACAATGTATTACAAGTACAAAAATTCATAATATGGGGCAGGCAGTATTTTGAGGTACTGTAAGCCATATACGGAATACATTTTAAACTGAATAAGCATGATGGACATCTCTCTGATGAGACAGAGAGAGACGATAAGAGACCAGCACAACTCTCACGATCTAGAGGAGGCCCGATGTTATGGAAGTTGACATTTTTGGTCTCGCCCTCGTTGCATGCTGTTAGGAAGAGGAAGGTTTGAAGAAGAGCCAGATGATGAAGCACAGTGGGTCGCAGCATTCTTGAGCCTTACACACCCGCAAAGTTACCTGGAAATCAAGAAACTTTAAGGTCAGCAGGTGTACGGTACCAGATGCAGATTCAGAGAAGAACAAAAAAATGCCCCAAGAACATGTTGAAAGCCAAGCACCTGGGTAACGACAGTCATTCTTATGACAAACACTGAGCTCAGCCCAGGTTAACAGGCGCCCAGAGGCCTACTGGTGAGTAGCTCAGGCTGTCTTCAAGCGCAGTTATACCATGTGGTTTTCAGCCATTGACCTCTGACCTCAGACGGGTGGCCTCAGGGCATGCGTGTAGGAACCAAACCAACAACACGGCTGACATCACCCCGGGGCTGAGAGGGGGACAGCTTGCCACAAAGGCATCATTTGTGCACGCTCTTGAAGAATAATCCACCGATAACAAGGCATTAAGTGCAAAGACGGCACTCTGCAGCTCCTCTCCCGTGGCGGCAATTTTCCGGAACTTACTCTGTCACAATGCCGAGCAAAGCAGCAGCATGGACCAGCCACAGAACTCCACTGCGGTCTGCCGTCACTCGGCTTTGACAGCACATTCGCGATCTGGTTTCCGTGCCAGCCGCTGTCCATCAAAAGCCGCTGTGAATGGCTTTGGTGCGAATACAGCAGCAAAAGGAATGACAACCGTGTCAAGGGTGCCGACTGGATGTCAAAGGGGTGCTAATTCCCAGACTGTTCTGTGTGTGTGTGCGTGCTGTTTATAGGGGTGTAATGGGGATGGGGGGGTTCACCATCACAGTGTGGTCGCTGGCGTCTGTCCAGACATCAGTGCCGGCCCAAGGTGGGTGGCACTGAGGAGACGCACCCCCCTGGGAAAGTAAACCCAGGCCCGCCCCGAGTGTCCAGAACCCAGAACATACAGACACTACTGGGGCAATAGAATGACTGACAGATTCACTGAATCTGGTGAATAGTGAAAGAGCAACTTCCCCCATATAATAGGTCTCAATGCAAATGAAACATTTAGAGGATGGCCGGGAATACAAACTCTCCTCTGCCAGAGGCTGGGGCACAGCATGGCCTCAGAAAGGTCAAAGAGTGTGTGCCCAGCGTAAGGGAGTACACGAAGAAACGTGCACTTACACGTGAGTCCACACAAAAGGTCTAAAGTCTGGTCTGTAAAAATGGTCCGAATGGGTGTTAGAAAACCAAAAATTAAGCCATAACAGTTTTATCCAGCCTTTGACTGAAACTGTCCATCTGTTATTGCTGCTGTGGTGTGAGAGCAGATCACTGCAGTGTTTCCTCTTGATCCTAAGGACCACGGTGCTCTGGCCGTTAGCATCAAAACAAGCCTGACCATTTCCATGAACTGAGGTTGAGTGTGGATGTTTCTTAACCAAAACATCAGATATTAAATAACTCCACAACTTTCCACAGTTCTGAATGTGGTGGTGCAAACAGCATCCATTTTTCAAACCAGCGAGTTTATCATAAGACAAAAAAGAAAGGACAGAATGAGTCTTTATCACCAGAAATAACTAAACTGAAGTAACTGTTTTGTGTGGTAATACAGCCAATCAGGTATGCAGGTAAGTTCTGACATGCTCTGAACCACAGTACTCCACAAAAAGCAGAAACGATCTCAATGAAATAATCAGTTGGAGAAGGTCCAATTATTGGACCACAGGATGGGATAACATTATATTTGGAGAAAAAAAAAACAGGCACCTCTGACACTGCAAGCAAACTTCAAATGAACAATTTGGTTTCTTTGGATCAAGGCAGCCTCCTAAACATGGCAGCTAAGGCATTATGTCACAACATAAAGACATAATTCACCAAAAAAGGAACAAGCGATTCAAAATAAGAAATCAAAACAAGTGATGAGTAACGCCCCTGACCTTACGTCTTCTATAAGATACAGGCAGCTGTGTAAGGCTTGGTGGCCCTAAGGGCCCAGACGTATTCCTACAATATCTGTGTGTACATGTAAGTGCTGGGCTGGATCTTCAGGTTTCAAGCAGCAAAGCAACATCACTGGATACTGCAGTAAATTATATACATGAGACACTTGCTTACAGAACACACAGCTGCCCCCTCAGTGCACTCCACACCACCTTCCAACTTTTACCTGCCCATAAAGCCTCTTTGCAAATAAACTGGTTTGACCTCTGCTTGGAGCAAGAAGGTAGTTAGTCAAAGTTGACAAGCAAAACTCTATTTTTATTGTTTCTCCACCCAGTCAACCCTTCTACCCTTCCATGCCACTATATGCTAAACTGTAATGCTGCCTTTTCTTATCATTCAGGAAACGTTGATGCAGGCCACTAATAAACACATTTTTAATAATCCAGACCTTAACTCAATAGAGTTAAGCATAAAACGGCATTCACAGCAGACCATGGGTCGTCAATGTCAAACATTCACATCAGCTCTTCCCCTAACTGCGGGAGGGAGTGTGGGCATTGGGTGGAACCGGAAATTTCTCATTACCTCTTAATTCTTATCCTATACGTTTTTGTCACTAAGTTCGGCCGACCCCGTTGACCTGCCCTAAACGCATTCTGTCGCATCTGAACAAAACATCCTTGGCAGACCGCTCTTACACAATCTGCCATCTGAGCTAAAAATCCCAAACGCCTTGATAAGGCTATCATTCCTCGTTAAAATCGATGCAAAAAACTGAAGAAAAAAAAAAAAAAACACACACCCTGACAGAAACAACAAGATAAATGCCGGATTTATCTGTATTACACAACGGCATACATTCATCTTTCAAGAAGGACATGTCCAGGACCCTGAAGGACAAACAAAAGGTTTTAAGCAAACACATGTTCAGGTTTTGTGTAAGCAATATATTCACAGAACTGTCTCTGAGCTGGATTTCTCACAAAGGGCACACTTGTTTCATCCTTCATCTGGACATGCAGTTAAGAATTTAAAACACTCACTTGCACCTCAGCAACAAAAAACATTGACCAAATGACATAAGAATATAGCCAGCATAGCTATTCCTAAAATATAACAGGGATAGGCTTATTTTTATGTCAACGTTCTGCAGCTTTTCACAGACTTTTATTCATAATTGTAGTTATAGATCAGCTATTTACTTGCAATATTTTACATCGGTGACATTCAGGTGCTGAAGGATCTCTTCAAGGCTCAGAACCTATATCATTCTGGCTGCACACAGTCCCAGTGGATGACTTGAATATGAAAGCCAATGCTTTCTTCTAGGAACTGTCTTTGAAATTACTTCCTTTTTGCGTTATCTTCCTCAACCTTCTATTGAGTCTGTTCAGTTTCATTTTCCAGTTGAAAAATTCACACGTTTGTCAGGCTCAGTGTAATGCTTACGATACCTGCGGGATTATGCATTACTTAGGTTATAGGCTATCCTCCGTGCCAATCATCTGTCACAACAACTGCTTGCTATAAACAAAAGGGGAGGTTTTGCACATAGAACAGAGCTTGTGCTGGAAAGATCAAAGTTAACGTCTTTGCGTTTTAACATGCAAAAAAATCACAATGGACAAGCGGAGGCTGCAGAAGATTTGTAAATAGCACCTTACCTGCTTCCTACACAGACTCTACTGGGTTAGAATCTTCTCTTCTAGTGCAGAAGTCCCAGTGAAAGAGATAGAGCCGCTCTACTCCTGAAGTCAGCTCCTCCCACTCCAAGCAGTGCTGCACTCTGATTGGACAAATTATTCTGGGGAAAAAGTGGGAGATTCCAGACAGTTGAATAAGGTGTGAAATTCACGTCAGCTTCCTCCCAATTCTGCTCACTCCCCTGATTACTAATTACAGTTCACAAACACACACACACACACACACACACACACAGCTCCCTAAGTCCCCATCTCCTGTGACAAAACTACCTGTGGGGCACTTTACTGCCCTATACATACTAACAGGTGTGCGTTAAGTAGCTAGAAGGCAGAAAAGAAAAGACAGAAATGTGTGTGAGTGAAAAAATAGCTCAGGAGATTAAAGGATAACCTGATATGGGACTCAGTTTCTTCTGTTTTACTGTGCTTCATTTCCTATGACTTGACACATACATGACAGCTGTGATCCCTGGGAAATTTTACACATTTGCTTCACGGTCCTTGTTTAAACATAGCTGCGCCCCTGTAGGTTTAACAGTGCAGTTCAGGGAAGAACACAAACTTTTTAGTTAAACTTCCTATGCGTTCTGCATTAAATGAAAGCCCACACTCATCTAAACACAGTGTGTGGGAAATGCATGTCCTCAGATAAGGAAAGGTTTTGCTTTACAAAGCAACTCAGTACCTTTGAGTTGTCACACCTCAGAGGTGAAAAACAAATTATGATGTCAAGTGAGGCAGGATGAAACATTAACATGACATTATACTGAATGTAGTTCTACTGTTGATTAAATTCTTCCAAAATATCATGCACCTATGTCCATTTGGAGCCTGACCAGTTTGCGTTCACAGATTTTGCAGTCTAATTATGACTTCCCACTCTGGATCTTCTGGCCTCTGTAACTTTGGCTGATAAGTCACATAGCACAGACTCAGAGACCCCACAGACACACACATCAACACAGGACGAATAACTCGTGAGCTGCAACACACTCGTACAGTCCGGTCCACAAAGAGCTAACCCACTTGGATTCGCCAAAATGTACCGGCTGACCTGATTATGGGCTGTGCTGCATCCGTAACACTCTAAGCTGGTGTGAGGGACACAGCGTACTCTCCGCTGGCTGGTCACACACCGTGTCCTCATCACGCGCCTGAAAGCACCCCTTATTTATCCATTACCCAGACAGCCTCCGCATACAACCCAGCAAATGGAAAATGTTCAAATAACGTTAGCAAAACGTTTAGGGAACGTTTTTTTGAATGTTCTGTGTTTGCTGGGGAAAAAAATCAGAACACCATGGGAAAGCCTTGCAGGAACCATGAGAACACTAGTACCAAAATAGTATACAGGCCCACCCAGGGGAAAAAAAAAAAAAAAAAAAAAAAAGAGTAAAAACCTTCAGAGTCTTCTTGGCAGGGCAGCGCACAAAAAGAGTCTAACCATGAGATGTTAAACTCCTCCATTTAACCCCCCTCCCCCCAGCCTACAAGGTGACCCCATATTAAGACAGGAAATGAGTCACACAGCAGGGGTTACTGTTATGTGAGGTATGCTAATGATCCTGAGCAGTGCTGCACATAAACAGGGCAGACACCCTGGCTACAGCGCCCTTTCATTCTCATTTGTAGAACAGAAAATAAATCTGGGGCATACAGACCAAACATATGGACATACTGAAATGTGCACCCTCTTGATGAGTGAATGCGTCGAGGCTTTAACTTATTAACTTATGCTATGCTATAACTTATGCTTATTTATTTATCCCCACCTTACACTGTCCTTATCATTGTTCACCTTAACTGTATATTGCTCTTCTGTATACTACTGCTATTTATCCCCACCATATGCTCTACCCTTATATATTGTACATAACTGCTCA
>JABJVR010000144.1:0-21818 GCA_025773905.1 Chitala chitala | reverse complement strand
CCCCCCCCCCCCCCCCCCCCCCCCCCCCCCCCCCCCCCCCCCCCCCCCCCCCCCCCCCCCCCCCCCCCCCCGGGGACACACAGCGGGCAGTGAGCAGACGACAAAGCAAACACACAAACTGAGTCTGTGCACCTCAGAAACAATACGCGGGGGATCCCCCTAAGCCAATGGCCTTATTTATTAATTACTGTAAATAAGATCAGTTTAGAAAAAAGAAAATCAGATTCAACCATGCTGAAAAAGATGAGACGATTTTTTTTTCTTCTCTAATTTTTAACCCCTTGCACTTCAACCCAGATCTGAAATTTATTTGTGACTGCTGGTCCGGGGCCGGGAGAGCACTTACAGAGACACTTTGGAAGGGAGCGGTCCCAGGTGCCGTCACCCTGGCAGGCCAGTACGCTGGTGCCCAGGAGGTAGTAGCCAGGGCTGCAGCTGTACGACACTGTGGCCTGGAAGCTAAAGCGATGGGGCCCGCTGGACAGGACCTGGCGGATGCTGTTGTCCACGTGACCAGGGTCCGTGCAGTTCACAACTGGCAGGGTGGGGCCAAAACCGAAGAGAAAAGGCACAAGATTAAATTCTAAGGTCTACATTTCACCTGGGCACAACCACCAACTGTAAAGAGAGGGAAGCATTCAATGCGCTTACATGCAAATTAACCTGCAAAGGTTTCATCTTGTACTGATTAATATGCATTAGGTCTTTTTAAGGCAAAGGTTTGGGAACAAAAAAAACTGCAAATGTTTCCAAGGCAAAGAATGTACTGGAATGAAAATTTGATATGAGAAACGCTATATTTGGCACGCTGGCTATAAAGCAGAAGATTAAGGCAACATAAATGATGCCTCTTAATCTGAATTTGCATGTAATTCCTGCAGGCATGTGACAAGAGTTTGAAAGGTTACTGTGACCCGGTGCAAAATGACACATGGATTCATTTGCCACTTGTTTGAAGATTGCCTAGTAACTTGGGGGGAGGGGGGCCACTGGTATTCTTTCCCGTGAGGTAAGGTACGCTGTACTTAAGTGCGCTAAAATATTAAACTGCACAAATGGGTTAAGGTGCTGAGAATTGTGTGCTATTACAGTTGGTCAAAGAATAAGTCACAATATTATTTTCTTTAAGTAGGCGCTATTGTTATGGAATGTACTTAGTCAGTGATTCACATGAAAAGTCTTTCTTTTTCCCTTTTTGTACCTAACTGACATTATATTTTTCTTCCCAACAGTCTCAAAAAGGTCGTGCTTTTCAAAACAAACTCAGTGAATTCTTTACAAAATATTTAGCGTCGATCTCCCCCCCCCCCCCCACGTGTCCATGTGTCAGCTTTAAAACCTAGTAGAAGCAGCAGCTGACTTTGGCAGAAATGAGCTGTCAGGTCAGACCCAGGTAGCGAGCATCAGATGGAGTCTGCTCCGTGCCCCAATCCATCAGGAACAAAAACAGCCCGAACGACAAATCAGGTGGCACGTCACAAACGAACGGGCACGGGCGGAATGGCGCCCATTAAAAATTCGTGACAGATGTTATCAATAATCCAGACACTGTATCTTTTCACAGGGGGGGGGAGGGGGTGCTTCATATTTGTATTTTACTGTCAAAATGATGGAGCTGAAAAGCAGGGATGCAGGGGAGGGGCAGCAGATGTTTTTTTTTTTTTTCTTGTAGATGATTAAGGTTCCTCTGAGCAGAGACCTGGGTGGCTCTGAGAACATAGGTTTGGATGGTGTGGCTAACTTATCAAGAAAGATCTTCATTTGTACCATCAGTGAGCATATCACTTCTCAGACTTAAAAAACTGATGGTAAGGAGCCTGGAATAACAACGTTATGGGAGGAAGACTGTAAGCACAGACCTGAGCGTGAGGATGTTAGAATAAGAAGTGCTCCCTCTGGTGGTTGGGCAAATATGGACATTTTAACCAAAAGAGCCTGCGGTAATATTCCTCCCTGTCCTCCTGCTTTTGAGCAAAAGATCTTAACATAGACCATTTACACTAACATATTATATATTAAAATATGTATTAAATTTTATATATTAAAATACAGCTGAGTGAGTAGATATATTGTAAAACGGAACACTATCGCTTTGTAACAGCATACATTAGCCGTGTAATTAAATCTCTCACAAAAAAAGGCATGACTAACACATACAGTTGAGGGATTTGGAGATTACATAGCCCTTAGCCAGGCTCCTATGTCCTCTGACATGACAGCCCTCATTAGAGTTGCCCAGTTAGCATTAAGCTGAGCTGCGCTACTTGCTGCAGCCATTTGACTCGTTTTAAAAGCACCACGCATGAAACGTTGCCATGGCTCCTGGGCAAGCTCCAATCCCCCATGTCCACTTTAGTTGTCTCTTGCAGGCCACGACCTCTGGTCCCCCCAAGTCTTTGAACAGTGGCAGACGGCCACTGGGTGGAACAACCGGTGAATCTCACCCAGCCCCCGTGCTGTCCAGGATTCAGATCCGAGCACCTGCAGGGACATTCTCCCGTCACTCTGTCTTAGCAAGCTTCCTTTTTCCCCTCGTTTTGCCTTTTTGATTTTGCTTGGTTTTCCTGTTTTTTTCAGCAACGGCAGCTCTTTTAGCAGTGCAGCTAGGGAAGGCCCTGCCGCGTGCCGGGCCGTGCCCTGACACAAATTGCCTCTGATTAGAAAGAATGCACAGAGGCTTGCTGAATTATTGATGCTGCCCTAGCGTTAGTGTTTAAGATCTCATTCTTTGGCGTTATTAGCCGTCTCTCTGTTGTTCCCCTGATTTCCGTAAAGAGGATTTAATGATCTGGTGAGGGAGGTGGGAGGCAGAGCTGGTTGGAAATTACGAAGGTATTAAAGCTCCTCAAAGAGGGTAAACATACATGTCGTTTAAAAAGATTCTTATGTTGTAATTAACAGAAGAAAAAAAAAAAACACAACCGATCCAACCAGGGAGGTCTTTTATCGCTTGCTTACGACTTCGTATTCTCAGTCTGCCTATCCACCCAACATCATTTGCATAGCAACAAGGCAAATTCGCCAGTGTGTTTTACGAAACAATGACCTATAATAATACGAGTCACGTGAAATCATTCCCTGTCTGTAATGGTACGCGGTGCCATTGCATTCTTCAGCCACTGCTATTCATGTAATTGTTTTTTTCACCTTTTCAAGTTGAAAGGGGAAAATACAATGAAATATCACATTATTTAACCTATTTTGACAAGGGAGATATGGTACAACAAAAGACTTGTCTCACCTTGTTACAGGTGGTCCGCAAGGGGACAACAGAGGGAAAAAAAAAAAAAAAAAACTAACATGATTCCTGACCTTTCACAGCCTTTGCACAAATTAAAAATGAAGTTTGTTTACAACCTCATCCTCACTGCCATATAAAATTTACCATCATTCACAGTAGTGGTTTGATTGGCAAACAATGCCAGGGTAATTTAGGATCAGAACTTTAATTAGGAAGTTGATTTCTACCTGATGAAACCATTTTTTTCTCTTCCCCAGAAGAGCGGGAGAGTATGATGCGTCGGGCGCTTGAGTGTGAAACGAATTCAGTTCAAATGTCATGTTCAATTAGCTGGCCAACTTCATGCTCTTCATATAAATCCCTAACTTTGTTTTCAATTTTACTAAAAGACCATCTTATACCTTATTAACAGTTGGCTGTAAGAAGTTATTTCTGCCTAGGACTTGACTTACCACGGCTGTTGATGCTGGAGTCAAGACGTGGATATAAATGTGTGTATTCAATCACAAATATGCACAAACATGCGCATGAACACAAACACACAAACACACACACATGCACACACATGCACACGTGCGCAAACACAGGCACGAACAGATGCATACACAAATGCATGCTCACACACACACAGAACAAAACACAGAAACACACACACAGCGACGTACTTCGGCAAGTTGGGAGGGTGTTGCTCCACTGGCTGTTGGGCAGACACTGAGCCTTGACGGCACCTTGTAGCACGTAGCCAGTATTGCAGACGAAGCGCACCACGTCGTTGAGATTGAACTGCGTGCCTTGTGTCACTCCATTGACTGGGTTGCCGGGGTGACCGCAGGTGATGGCTGCGGCAGAGACACACGTTGGCATCAGCACAGCAGTTCAGAAGCCCTAAGCTCTAAAACAAGCAGCCAAAACAGACAATTCCATGGCTGTGAAACTAGGGAAAAACCACAACGGGTGTGTGGTTCTACAAAAATAATCGTCGATGGCATACATGATGCAAATTTGATGTGAACCGGAGGGGCCGTAACCAGCCTGGACGGACTTGTTTTTCATTTAACCGCACACCCCGGAGTGCTTTATCTCAGTTACTCTAGAGCAATTACCAAATCATTATACATTTTACAGAAAGCATTGTGCTTTCATTGGTTTATCATTACAGTGAAGGTTATGGAGCAGCTGCCAAGCAACTCGGTTTGTTTCCACAATTATTATAATTATAAACAGACTTGACCGTGTTGCACAGCAAATTAGCAACAAACCAGTGTCTCTGTCTTACCAGGGAAACCAGGATGTTTCAGTGATGAAACAGCCAATCAGAAAAAGCCCAAGTGTACCAGAAAGGAGACTGGATAATATGAGTAATGGGCCAGTAGTGTTAAACCAGTGACAATGTACCAGAAGGTACCAGAAATTTTCCATAAGAAGGTACAATGCACTGCAGCTGAATGATATCTACAGCTGAATGATTTCTGAGTTTTGTCTTTTTTCTTATTTTTGGGTGATTTCTCTCTTTAACAGCATGTTCAGCAAACCTCAGATCAAAAACGGCGTCAGGCTGCAGAATTGGCCTAGGTGAAGAATTACAACAAGCTAATCTTTAAATCTGCAGGCTGTGTGCAACACGGCAAACTCACTAACAGCTATGTCAGTGAAAACATGCAGTTATAGTCAGCTAACGAGGAATTTTATTCTCATAGTAGCCATCCATGTATTATCTTGCTCACAGTTTACTGTACTAAACTCTGTTCACTGGGTAGCAAAACTAGCAGCTAGTTATTCATTAAAGAACAACAAAGTTAATAATCAGTTCCAGAAGTTTTGCACAACTCACCAGATGATTCTGCATATATATAGAATTGCTTAGTTGTGCTCTTTGTGTAGTACTATGTACTTCAAACTGTTTCACCTCTGGCTGTTACGTTACCACTTCCCTGTCTGAGTGGTGAGTATGCACTTGGCATTGTAGTTTTTGTAGCTCAAACTTTGAGCAGACCGCACAGAAAATTGCTTTTTTGAAGCTACAGATATTTAAACGTAATTCAAAGAAAAAAAGGAAAACATAATAAAACTGACTGTTAGGCCTATCTGAAACAGTGTGATCAGTATCTTGTCTGAACACCATAATAACGCTGAAATTTTAGTGTCCCAGAGTTTGAATGCTTTCATAACTCAACCCAAAACTGTAACCATTGGAAATCCACACGCTTTCCCCTAGAAATTTTCACAAAGCATTTCTGTATAACTTTGCAACTAAAGCAAACATGCAGTTTAACTAAGAAAATGTATAATCATTGGCACGTCGCCACGGTATAAGGAAGAGGACTTTAGACTAAAATGAGTGGATTGATTTAAACTTCCGATTTGCCTTCCAGCTGGTACTATTTTTCACAGCTGCATAGCTAGAAAAATTCAGTCAACACCTTCCAAGCAATCGCGATCAAAAATTCACCAATGCTTTTGGCTAAAATAATTTTATTTATGTATTAAAAAATAATAAATGTTAAATCAAACACCAGTAGGAACATAATTGTTAAGGAACTAGATCTGTCGCTGAATCAATTTTAATTTCTTTGGAAACAATGTCTAGCTATAAAATGGGGAAAGGCAGGATGATGACATCGATTAAACAGCATCGTCACCATAATCAACAGATAAACAACAGATGGCCTTTCCCCCTTCCATACTCACGGACGCAGACGGGTGTGCGGCCCGACCACCGGTGATCCTGCTCGCAGATGCGCACCGACACCCCGATGAGACGAAAGCCTGGGTTGCACTGGTACACCACGCTGCCACGGTAGTTGTAGTTCTCACCAATGATCTGCCCGTTCACAATGGGCTCCGGGCTACCACAGTGACCCGCTACAGAACAGAGGGTCCATACGCGCAGGTACACACGCACACACATAGGCACACACACGCGCACACACGACAGAAGAGGAGAACCTTAATTAGCGAGCGGGAAAACAGCCAAGGAAACAGAGGCACTCTAAGTGGCTCGAGCCGCAAGCGAGCCTGGACTCATGGCAAGCCAGAGACCAGACATGCCAACTTGTGGCTATCACATCAGATGGTGAGAATAGGCGGGCTGACCCAGAAACGGGACGTACCGAGGCAGCGGACCTCGGTTCCGCTCCAGAGCCCGTTGGACATGCACTCTCGCACCCTAGAGCCCACCAGCGTGTAGCCTGTGTTACAGGAGAAGATTGCAGTGGCTCCGTATACTGTCAACGTTCCGATCTTGTTGCCATTGGGAGGGGTGCCCAGGTCCATGCAAGAGATAACTAAGCAACAACAGGGGGACGCATGTTATTGGCTAACGGAAATTCTTTTACAAACCTACATGGTTATTTTTTGAATTGTAGAAACTGGACAGACAACTGGTTGGTGAGCGACGTGTCATTTCCGACATTAAGTGCACGCTTACTGTTACAGACAGGTCGAGGTTCTGGGTAGTCCCAGGTCCCGTTGGCCTGGCAACGGATGACGCGCTGACCTCTGTAGTAGTAGCCAGGGTCACAAATGAGCATCATCATAGCATCGTACTGGTTTTGGGTCCCGTAAATCAGCCTCCATCTCCCGTGATCCACTGCCGAGTGGCCAATGTCAGGGCACGTCACAGCTGAAATGCAATGAGTCACAGGTGAAAACACAGAACTACTGTATGTTCTATATATTTCTTTTATGCTGAAATTCCTGCAGTAGGCACTATAACTAAGTCTGCACTGTCTTCACCTGGTCATATGGGAAAGACTCACGCATGCAACGGGGTGGGACTTCAGTGGGGCTCCATCTTCCAGAGTCCTGGCAGATGATAGATGTAGTATACAGGCTGGCCATTCGGTAGCCAGGGTTGCAATGGAAAGTAGCCCTTGAGCCCAGAGTATAATCCCTGCCTGTCACACTGCCATTGACAGGGGCTGCTGGCACTCCACAGGATACCACTAGGGGGCAACAGAAACACAAAAAGGTGAGGTGTATTGGACATACTGTAATACACAAAAAATTCTCTAGCAAAAGGTGGGTTAAAGTTTAATTATAACAGTTTTAACAACAGCTATATGGATGTAACCTCTGCAATAAAAGTAATATTATAACAAATACATCAATAAACATGATTTTATACAAACACTGAAAGAAATGAATGCATAAAAGTGAATGAGTAGGGTGGGCGTGAGGCTGAGAATTTAAATCATTAGACCAACATTCAGCATAGTATACAAGGACAGTGTAAAAAAGTTAAAATAAAAAGGTAATGTAAGCAATATTAGTATTCCTGATAGGACAGTACCGAATGCCAAGTTAAAAATATCAATGCAAATAGACCAGAATTAGATGTCCACAGGCTGTAGGCCGCAAAGGCTCATGGCGTTTCTGATTCTCAGCTAAATTTCTCCCAGTGGTGAAGTCCTTCTACCTGTCTGAAGGACCAGCTGACGCAGGGCAGACACCACAGAGCAAGAAAACACGACAGCAAGCCGAGACAAGTCACAGCGGTGTGCTGGGGAAGTGGTGGGGAGGGCATGGCCTGATGGAAGCTGCAGATTCGAAAGCCGCGCGTTACGAAAAACTCAGCACCAGAGAGGGGCTCTGGTGGGGGGACGCAGCATGTAGGCGTCACCCTCCTCCATGAGGTCCATCCAGCCTACTCATCCCAGCCACTCAAAAGCCTTGACCTTTTGCCCCCTCGTCCACCTGTCTCCCGCACCCCACTGATACGGACGGCAACAGCAGAATGACTAGGCAACTGCAGTGCAGTTAGAGACCTTCCACTACATTTTCCTTTTGAAGATGCAGCTGACCAGTATCTGAACACTGTCAGGAAGCCACGCACACCTTCACCTGAAATAACCAATAATGGTGTGTGTAATAATAATCAAAATTCCACCAGTCACTCTACCTAGTCTACACCGGTGTCAATAACAATAAAAGAGATGTGCAAACAGCAACATAGGCACACTGTAAACATGCTGTGGGAAGTTATCTGCTCTCTCTAACACGTCAGATCTGACCAACATAACAACACTGACTGCCTTCCAGTACCACGAACACAAGTACATCCATTCTTGTATGAACTGTGCTAATCTGAACCCAGTGAAGGTAAACACCAGGGATGAAATGGTTACCGGCTTCATGGTAATCGTGGTAAAATTCCACACGGTAAGTATTACCATTTCAAAATGAAATTATCATTAAAATCATGAATGATTACTGCACTCTGAAGGATTAAGCACTGTACAGGACCAAACACAGTTCGGGGGCACACATCGGGGGTTTGTTTTGTGTCTGTAAAAACATGGGGGAAGTGACCGTCCTCTGGAGATTTTTCAGCCTTCTAAGAATACCAAGTCTGAATTATGGTTACTTCTGGTTTTCATAAGAGTACACTTTGAACATTTTCAGCACATTTTAATAATACTTTGACAATACTGATAACCATGATAATTTTGTTCACTATAATCTCAAAATTAAATTTTCTCAGTTTGTGTAGTCCTTCTAGTAAGACTACACATTCCATACACGGGACGGGTCCAGCAGGTGACTGTGTACCCTTTCTCTGCTTTGGACTTCCCATATGCCTGTTTTCTGCTGTTCTCTTGTCCTTTCAGTTATTCTGCTCCATTGTACATTCCCATCTAACTGTATCCTATTACTTTTACCCACATATCGCTTTATAGGAATTTATGCTGTTAATTAGCTATTCATTCATTTCAGTTACCATTGTGTCAAAAATACAGAAACACAGTAAATTTATAACTTGTTGTTCTGTGAACAAACTGGAACTTTCTGTACCTCACTTTCAAATGCATTTATTAAATGCAAATTATTACAAAACATACTGCTTGATTCTTTCTGGACTAAATTTACAGCTAAGGCTATTTTCTTTATTGTGATGCCCTGAAGTCGAGCAAGAAGGGACCTTTTTGTATTTTAGACTCACGAAACCTCACTAAAAGTCCATAACCAAACTCCATTAAGCTTCCCACCAGTTCGGCTGCCTGTGTGATCCACCTCACCATGAACTCCACAGGGAAGAAGGATGTGCTTACCTTGGCAGAGAGGTGTCGGAGCATTCCACTGGTACAGACCCTGAGGGGTTCGAGAGCAGGTGGCGCTGCTCTGGCCAATGAGCCGAAAGCCCTGGTCGCAGCTGAAACGCAGGGTGTTGCCCAGTTTGGTGCCAGTCAGGCTGTGGACTGAACCATTTGCAGGAGGGTCTGGGGGACTACAGTACGCCGCTGCAATGTAAACATATGGAATAAATGAAGTACAGCTACTTGTTTTCTCTTCAACACCCCTGTCTTATCACTGAGCTCCTGCAACCCTTTCATATTACTAAGCACAGAACGATAGGACTAAGACAAAGGCAAGCATTTTATTAAAAGGGATAAGGCGCTAAATCAAAGTTAATGTATTTTTTACTTCTATTTTTAAGAACAGTTAACGACTAATTCACTTTGGCCTAACTTTAATACTAACACTCACCCATAACGAGCAGTAATTGCAAATTCCAGCTGGATCTTGTATTAAATGTTTTAAGGACATCTTAAAACTAGTTCATATGGTCGTAAACTGGCCAAGGTGGATGTCCATGTAGCTGAGAGTGTATTTAAGCACAAGAGTGGCGTTGGATTTGATGGCATCATGTGTAATTGAGCAGACAAACATAAGGCTGAAACAGGAACTGGAAAGAATTGCGTCTCAACCATTACGCCCGATAAGAACGAATGTGTAACGTCTCAATAAAAATGCTAATTCTACTGCAATGGCAGCACCAACTA
Source organism: Chitala chitala (assembly GCA_025773905.1). Lineage (NCBI taxonomy): Eukaryota > Metazoa > Chordata > Actinopteri > Osteoglossiformes > Notopteridae > Chitala > Chitala chitala. The sequence continues at coordinate 11,795 of JABJVR010000144.1, read as the reverse complement.
TGTCGGCTTTCCATTGCGGCTGCGGTCTTTAGCGCCCTAAAGACAATCTGATAAGACTCCGGCAGTATAAAGTTACGGTTGTATAACAGTTTGAAATATGTCTGGTTTTATGAGTTAGAGGCCTCTTAAAATAATTGCACTGTTGAGGCAAAAAAATCTGGGGGGGGAAAAAAAATTATGAGCTTTTCGTATATCTGAAGCAGCATGAGAAATGTTAAGAATTGCAAGGATTGGGGAAGTCGTGCCGCGAGCTCAGTGTTAAATGAAACAGTGAAAATATACAATGGAGACGCTAATGCAGAACCTTAGTCAGTCACACCAGCATAGTTTTTACTGTTTTGGTACAAAAGCCGGTCCAGGCGCTGACTCTGCCTTCCTTCAGAGAAGTCAAAAAGCTCAAGGTAGCGGCCCTCGGGGACGACCAATTAACGTGCAGAAGCAGAATAGCGCACTATGACCTTTGACATGTGTGTGGAAGTGCTGCCAAGGCAATGTTCTCCTGTACACTTCATGGAGCCCTGTGAGGACCAAAGACCTCCATCCATGAAATTGTAAAGGTGGAGAAATTATTTTTACTGGCTGTCTCTCCCCTTTATTACTCTATATATAGTTAAGGGGTCAAACATAGAATCACAAGATGAAAAGTTATATAGGGCAGCAGAGATGCTTGTGATCTACAGGTTTGCAATCCCAGAGAGGGAATCTGCTGTTGTACCTTTGAGGGGAGGCTCATGAATAAAACAAACTGGTCTATAAAAAGGGTAAAATTCCAAACAGCTTTGAATAAAAGTCTCAGCTGATACACACACAAAGATACTTTATCCTTCCCAAGATATTGTTTATTATACTAATAACAGATATTATTATAACAAACAGAATGGCCATTGCATCTTTATGTTTATATAGGTCTGATCAACACCAGGTCATCTGATTCTTTACATTGTGTATTTCCATAGAAAGCAAATCTGGTTGAGATATTTTGAGATGTAACAATGTAATAATGTGTTTTTTTCTTTTCTTGCCTAGACCACAGTCTTATTTCTACAGTATAGGAGAAAAGGTATATCTTGCTGTTTCATCATCCTTTTTTCTCTGTCTCTAACCCCTCCCCTTATTGCACTCTCATCTATTACTCCCATGAGCGCTCCTCATTGCATTAGCTAATCTGGAGAGAGGGGAGAAACACTGTCTTTAATTACTAGAGGTGAAAGTGTGCCTGTTAATCTACGTCCGTTAGACAGCGCAAATTTACCTCATGGTTTATAGTAGGGATGGGAGGTGTGCAGTGAGGACGCTTGCGTGGACCGCTTTTTAAACTCACGGAGTTGGCGAGGATGGAAAATGAAACGTTTAAGATGGCGGCAGGGACAGTGCAGGACCACAAAGTGCTCAGTACAGCGGGGGGCTGAGGAAAACTGGGCTAGGTGAAAGACAGATTAATAAAGTGCACAAAAAAGCCCTGAGTCTATCTTGCCATCTGTTTCCTCCCCACCGAGGCATTTGTACAGAGTTAAACTCTTACTGAGATACTGCCCCCTGTGTGACAGCCACCTAGACAGTTTGTCGCTTACACCCCCCCCACCCAAAAAATAAACAAATAAATAAATAAGAATTAAATATGTGAAAACTGCCTAAACAGCTGGCCAAGGGAGGCAGGGACCCTCCAAATGTTATGAAACACAATATGGAAGGCAAATGGAAAAATGATACATTTACGACACTTTGAAAATTAAACATGTCTACAGTTTGATAATGAGATCAGCACTGCGTTTGGTGTACATCATGTTATGTCACGACTGTGGCTGTTTGAAGGAACAGCTCTGGTGCGTGCCTGCACCAGGGTCTCCAATCTGCTGCATACCTGAATAGCGAATCCTGAAGCCCTTGTGGCTGGAGGCGTGATCTGATGACCAGTGCAGGTACACTTTATTGGAGGTGCTTGTCACGGTGAGGGGGGAGGAGTAGTTGCCGCTCAAGGTAAGGAGGAGGGGGCTTTGCCTGGAGGGACCTGCAAGACACAAAAGGAGTCATGATAAGAACCTATTACTTCTTATATATCCTGCATTTTCCTGGCTATTCCCAAGTACCTAACAGACAAAACAATATATATTGTCATTAATCATGCTGCTTACAGTGCCGCATTATATATGTGGGTCTCTTAGTTATTGTCAGCTACACGAACACAGAACATTCCGGAACCCCGGAATCATTCTGAGCCAGTGCAGCCTCATCAGTCATTACGAGAAAACTCCATGCAAATTACGAGCACAATTTCAACGTTTCGTTTCGCGTTTCTATGATTGGACAAAGTATCAGGCGACGCTCACGCAAAACACATTATGGCTCGTTAGTTTTATAATATTTTGATTGTAGTGTGTCTGTAAACCTAAAACCCACGCTTTTTCTTATAACAATGTAGTCGACCATCCATTAAATTGTTTATTTGCTTAGTAGGCACTTTTCGGTAAAGCAGCAGACATAATTTTTAAACAGTTATAAAGCTGCGTATTTGTATTCCACCATTATCCCATTGCGATTTCTGCCCCTGAAACTTGGTCATATGTTCAGTTCATTAGTCAGGCACTGATGCCACGTTATTGTCAGAAACAACTCAGGAGCAAAAACAAGTTCTTTGGCAGGACAGAAAATAAATGGGTGATCAGAAGCCATTGTGCTTTTAGGAAAAATGACCAGGACAATTTCAAACACACAGAATTACAAATAATGTGTGCATTAGCGGGGGCCTGGAACCAAAGATCAGGCTAAACAAAGTTGTGGGGTTACGTGATACACCAAGAAAAAGTCGGTCTATATGGCATATTCTATGGGTTTGTCTTTCAAACTTTGGATTTCAAGCTTTATGAAGGTAATTTTTTAAAGCTAAAAAGAAAACATGAAACTTTTTTTTTGTACAGATCTTATCATATAATCATGCCATTTCTCCATCCAAATACAAACTTAGGTGGCAATATATGTATTTCTCTGAAAGTTTGAACAGAATTATCAACCATAAGAAATGAAAGGTCAGAGATCCATCCTTGCCCATTAGCTGACTTTACCACTGAAGCACTGAACTCCAACTCCATGAAAAAACTGTGGTTGCATCTACGCCATACTGAGAGAACGTCTGGTACCAGCTGTTTTTTGTGGGCCCCCATTTCCCAACACCTCATTCTACTGACCAGAAAATGTCAAAAATCAACACTAATTCCATTAGTTCCACCACTGAATTATTTAATCTAATACAACAACCATGTAAAATATAATTACATTGTTTGTTGTTTTTTGTTTACTTGTGGTGGATAATGAGGCCTGGTAGGCGGGATTATCTGCAAACTGTCATTCATTTTCTGGTTCAGCCCACTTGTAGAAAAAAACATAAACAATGAAAAGTGGGTTAAATCGGTCGATGATTAACTGCGTAAATGAAGTCGCTCCTACAGCAGGTTAATAGTCTTTAAAGGAACACATTTTCTGCACATTCAGGCCAGAATATAATGTATGCTTAAAGATTTTGACCTGTAACACAAAAGCTGATGTTTAAAGTTGCCCTGCAGCTAAGTTCTCATCTGTTTGTATCCAGTAAAATACCCAAACACCAGATGTACCTATTATCTCACACTGTATGCAAAGCCAGTAAGAAGAACCCTCCCGCTGTCCTGCTACTGAGCCCCAAAATAAAGAGCAGAGAGGGCGCTGACCGTCGAAGATCTCCAGCTCGTCAAACTGCCGGCTGGTCTGGAAGTGCTCGATGGTGAGGGAGATGTTGTAGCCTGGCTCCAGCTTCAGCACCCAGGAGCATGTCTCGAAGTGTGGGAAGCCGCTGCCCTGCGTTTGGCTAAGGATCACTCCGTTGGAGTCCGTCAGAATCTCGTTCATGGGGCAGTTCACTGTTAGGGGAAGGGGTGATGTGCACATTTATTCACTGACAATACAATCGAGGTCGTAAAACCGTGTTGCATACACAAAGTTAAACGCGAAACACACACACACACAATATATATAGTGTATATATTTCGCAGGAGCGTTAACTACTTTAAGTTCATGCCTCAGCAGAAAAACTGCACTGCGTGCAGCAGACGAGTAGTGTTGCAGAAATCTGGTGGGCGCTATTTTACACAAAGTTCGTAATGTGATTTAGACGGATGGCACTTCCCGCGTCAGGCGCGATTTGTGGCGTGACACCAAGCTTGGCGCTGCACATAAGGGTGGGTGACAGGAAGGTAAGACGCCCGAGTGTGCGGCGTGACCACACAGCGCGGCCCCGCCAGTGCCGCTTTAATGATTCCATCACTCCATATGCCTTCGGCCAAGGCAGGGGGGGGGGGGCAGGCGGGGGTTCTGATCAAAATTGTGTCATTTGTATTCCTTCTGGGTGCTCCGTGACATTTCCTCGCGGTTTTACCTTGAATTATCAGACGTGGTGTTTCTATCTCAGACATTTTGTTCAATCTTGTGAAGCCTCTTATTTCAGTGTGAGCTGTCTGAATTCAAAGCAAGATCCAAGTAAAATGGCAACATGAAAAAAAAAGAAAACAGCTGCTTTTCAAAAAAGATTTTTTCCTAAAAGGTGTAAGATGTGTTGCATAATCAAAAAAATATTGGAAAGGTCTAAATCAAAAACAACTTGAAGTACTTGCTATAACACATGAAATTCCATGTAAGAAACACCCCCCCCCCATTTGCTTATTTGCTTGAGGATTTTAATCCTGTTTCAGAGGTACGGCTCAGAACTGGCATCACTGTGATACCTTGAAGAAATCAATACTTGGGCAGACACACTCCACACAACATCACGGTTTAGTGCGTTATGTAACTGGAGCCGTGCCAGTGGGTTGCTGGTTTTAATGCCAAGATGAAACATAGAATCCCTTGATACCAGGCCCTTGAACCGCTTTGGTGGGTTTCCAGCGGTCTAATGAGAAACATGTAAAACTGCGGGGACTGCGGTTCATCCAGGATTATGGCCGTCTGCTAAACGGGTGATAAAAAAAAAACAAGCAAGGATGTTTCTGCTCGACTGTCTCTTCTCACTCTTTGACCTCAGCAGTGTTCACCCTCTGTTCTTGCATCTCCTTGTGAAAAGGTCTGCGTGAACTTCTTTGTCCTGAGTCCATGTTCATACTCTTTATCAGTGACTCATAGCACAACCGCTGAATAAAATGCCAAACTCACAATAATAAGTACATAAATAAATAAATAATAAACCCGTGTTTCCTTGTGTAAAATCATGTGCCGGTCAGATGAGTGGGCAATTTAAAAGACAAGTACAGAACTTGAAAACACTCCAAACATTTTACTGTTACTAATAATAATGAATGATTTAGGTTTTTTTTTTTTTTTTTGGTTGCTTGGTTTCTTTATTTATTTACTTTATATAACAAACCGTGGTTCAAACATGAGAGTAAATGGACTGAATGTCCCCGTGTTGGAAATGTGGCCTCAGTTTTTTCCATTTTGAAACACATAATCTTTATTGGGATTTTTTTTCTTAATCATGCTGATCTGACAGCTCTGTGACTAATGGCAACCGTGGTCTTCCGTTTTATCAATATTATCATAGTTTTTATCAATGAAATCCAGCATCTGACAAACTATTCAATTATCCAGCAAGAAGGTTTGGTTTGATTTACAGTGTATAGGCTTTCATTTGTAGTGCACACATAGAGAAAGAAATATCACAACTTTGCGCCATCATGATTAAACAAAGGTGGTGATCAAGTCTTGGTTGCATAAAGTAGTACAGTCCTAGAGCCTAACCAATCCCACAAGCATTATTTACCGTGCACTAATTATAGGGTTTTAATGGATGTATTTGAAAATGAGGTATATTTATTACATACGTCAAGTACAAATAAAATCCTAGAACAAGTTGCAAACGGTGACGTCTAAGAATGTTTACTAAGCGAACGGCACCATTTGTTCTCATTAATGACACCATTAACCTGGCCTATTCTTGTCAACACATTAGGCCTTCGAGATCTTTTTTTATATTCGTTTGCAAACTAGCAAACAAATGAGACAAATGTCCCATTTACCGAACGATTTGAACCTCTCGGTGCCGCATCGTTTTTCTTAGAGGCAACGGGCCGCGTTCTTGACGCGGCCCGGTTTACGGCTCGCGCGGCCCTGTCTGTTCGCTAGCTCGCGCGACCCTGCACACAGCAAGCTCCTCTTTCACATTACAAACACGTTCGGCGACAGTGCTGCACAGTGTTTTACACAGAAGTTTCGCAACACCCGACACGCTGCTCTCTGCCATATGTCAGAGATGGTCCCCTGGCACCGGTCCCCAAACGGCGCTGATGCAACAGCCTAAGGATATAAAACGAGAACAGCTAATGCTGCCTCAAGGCCCGATTTCCGATACAGCTGCTCGTGGTTTAACGCAGCGAGGCCAAGGGTACTTGCGGAACTGCTGTGTGCGGTAGACATGGAACTTGAAATAATTAGCGGTGAAATAGTGCTTATGGAGTCCAAGGGTAGGATTGCTGAACAGAATGAGGAGGTAAAGCAGTTTCTGCTTGCTGCTTTTCGGCTGACGCAGCTGGGTGAGAGGACTCCAGGCACATCTGGGGCCAGCGTGCAGCTCTGTGTGTTCAGTTTAGCAATGATGCTTGAAAAAGAAATTATATGAAATAAAGAATATGATTATGAATAATAATAACAACAATAACAATAATAATAAAAAAATAATAATAATAATGATTCTGAGTAACATAAATAATTAGCTTTATCTAGAGCATTTGGCGGTTCCATGCTGGGTTACTATACTTGGCCAGCCTCTCGACCCAAATTGGATCTGGCACTTTTACAGCCAGACGTCCTTACTAATGCCAACACATGCACACGCGCACGCGCATATACACAGACAAACACATGCACGTTCACACACGCGCACAGACACGCATGAGCACTAAGGGTAAATTTAGAGCACTCTGTCCATGTAACCCACGTCTTTACATTGTGGTAGAAATACAGGCCACACACACACACACACACACACACACACACACACACACACACACACACACACACATACACATCAAGGGGAAATTTACAGCTCTCTGTGCATGTAACCCACATGTGTTGGATGTGTCAGAAAACCAGAGCAAACACATAAATACTAAAGCACACACACATGCGCATGCACAGGAGGACAACATACAAGTCTCACACACACTGTGCCAAGAGTCACATTTAAGCTCAAAACCCCAGAGGCATGACAAAAATGCACCACCCACTGTCACCCCAGCATAACTGCATCCCTGCATGGGAATTAAACCCCAACATGGAGGTTGTGCTGGCGTGCTTATCATGCTGCATGGAACCACAAGTGGTGCAATAGATGTTAACATCTGACTCCACACACATGCTTCTCTGAAAAAATCAGAACTGCTTGTGGTCAGATTTCACATGCATCATCTCTAATTCCTGCCAACAGAGCCAACAGGGTCATGACGATGACCGGATAGGTCCAATTGTCTCTGTCTGAGAAGTGCAGGGTGTCCCAAACAAATACGTAAACGCAGCCGAGTTCAGAGATCTGAGCTGTGCGTGGGGACGCTTGTGGAAAAGAAGCAAGTTTGAATGGCTCAACATCCTCATCAGAACCAGTCAGAACCATGAGCGCTATAATGACATTGGAAACTTTCTTCATTGCATTACCTGTACAGTCCTGTGCACAAACACTTAGACACACGTGAGGCCACACAGGCACGTCCATACGTGTGCATGCAATCCATTAAACCTAAGAGTGCCTCAGAGTATGAAAAACTCCTTCACTCATGTTAGCATTAAATTAACATAAGCTTGCCAGCAATAACAGGCAGATCTGTGAGAAGTCAGAATTACATTAGCATTAGATGGATTATAATGTAAGCATCTGATAATTTAAAAAATGAACGAGAGATTGGGTAGGTGTGCAGAGAACTGCTTTAATGGTCTCCGCTTGCATGTAATTACAGCCCAAAATAGAGGCCAAATAACATTATGCTGAAATATAAAGTATATTACCTGCAGGTTCATTTGAGAGTAAATAAACTAAAGAAAATGTAAATAGTCTGGAACTGGAGGTTAAGGGAGATACATTATTAAATATATTAAGTACCCAGACAGACACCCCTTATATTCTCTTTGAATTATTGTTTTTTGCCTTAGTGTGACAATATATGTATGATTTCAGATAAGCCAATGGAAAAAATATTCAAGAAATCTACAAAAGAACAAATTATGTTACTTGCAAAATTAAATGCAAAAATCAGGGAATCAGGGAAAAGAACACCAAAAAATGCCGGGCATAACAGAAGTTCCTTGGAAAACACCTGTTTCAAAAGAGAATGTGAGTGAAGGAAGGAGGTCTTGGGTTACTTCCATCACCATGGAGACGGAAGGGATGGGACCTGAATTATAAAATTTGATTGTAGGGATTTGTATGTGTGAGAGTGTGTGTGTGTGTGTGACACAGAGAAAGGAAGAGAGAGAGAGAGAGAGAGAGAGAGAGAGAAAGAGAGGAAGGGGGGTATGCCTGTGCATACTGATTGGAATGTGTTTAGGAATGTGCATAAGTAATAAAGGTGAGTAAAAGGATAAAGAGAAAATGACTCATGACTTTCTACAAGCAGACAGCCTGTGTGTTGTTGCTGCATTTCAAGAAGAATCAACAAAACTGTACAACACCTGCCGCAAATCCACCGGCCAGATCCCTATTCGCACAGCTACGTCCCGTCTGCACCTGAATGCTGATGGCCAGCACCACAAGGTGGCGGGACAAAGGTCCCTCCTTAACGGTACGACTGGGCCGTGTGCTGCTCCCTCCAAGGTGACGAGCATCAGAGTGACACTTTACAGGAAAAAGAGAGAGCGGCAGGGGTAGGGGTGCAAGGGGAACGTCCATAGGCAAAGGCGTGCGTGCGGCGTGTGCGGATACGCACACTGGAGTAGAAGACTGAGGGCGGGGCGGTGGGGGGGGGTGAAAGCCAGTGATTTGATAGGTGCAGCTGCAGCATGGATATCACCTGAATTTCAATGAGGCAGCCTGCCTCCTTCACCCTGCCACTCTCTCCAGTCATCCTGCCTCGCTCGCTCCCACCAGCTCTGTTCCTCCACTCATCTGGATGACACCACAGCACCCTTACAGCCCAGTTCGTGCTCTCCTTGCTCTGGGACATCTCTGTTGCGTGCCTCAGCCAGCCACACCATTGGGAAATGAAATATATTAAAAAACAACACTGTGAAAACGGTGTGAAAATCTGCACCATTGCCTTATCTAAGTACACTGCACCTTTCCATTCCTCAACACATAGACATGATGTCTCTCCTTTCCTCAACAGTCTTAATGTCTCTCCTGTCCTCAGTAGCACACGGATGCATCCTCTCTCCTGTCCTCAACACTACTCATCTCTACTTCCCTCAGCACACAGATGCGACAACTCTGCTATCCTCAACACAAGGCGTCTCTCCTTCTCCTCGGTGCACTGACACTATGTCTCCCCGTTCTCTGTCTGGCCATTCAGCCATGCTCTCTGGTCCTCTGCATAGGGGACCGCTTCATGAAGAGGGCGATTAACGAGCAGCACATAATTAATGGCAAGACGAATTACAGCGGCCTTACATGGGCGCTATGCCGTGAAGGAGGAGGCAGGGAGAGAATCGCACTCCCGCAGTACAAAGAGTGAATTAAGCTTTCCTCACACAAGGCCGGAGCCATCATGTCGTCTGTGCGTAATTAGCTCCATTTATTAGCAGCGTCGTCTGAGAGGCTTTATTTATTCTGTGCCATGGGTGCCCACTGGCAGCAGGGAAAAGACCCCCCTCCAAGCTATCGCACTGCCACTGCATCATGCTGCAGATCTATTCATGTGATATGTATGGCTGACATTACTGTACAGACAGCAGAACAGATTCAGTACACATGCACACGTGTGCACTCACATGTGCTCCTGGGCTGACTCCGTAGAGACAGCAGAACAGATTCAGTACACATGCACACGTGTGCACTCGCATGTGCTCCTGGGCTGACTCCGTACAGACAGCAGAACAGATTCAGTACACATGCACACGTGTGCACTCGCATGTGCTCCTGGGCTGACGCCGTACAGACAGCAGAACAGATTCAGTACACATGCACAGGTGTGCACTCGCATGTGCTCCTGGGCACTATCCGTTTCACAGCCAAGCTCCATCCTGCAAACATAGTCTCCTCTGATAGGCTCTGGCTTTCCAGTGTTAGCCCTGCAGAGGCAGCATGGCCCCATCAGGAGCCATTGAAGTTGCCTGCTAAAAAACTCTTCAAGTGCAGAGAATAATGTAGGTGATGTACATTTCCACTGGTCTCCCCTTGGTGAAAATATTATGTACTCTTCGGTGATAAAGTCTGTTTCAGCCTTAAGTTACTATATTACTGTATGCCTGCCTCTGGTAAATGCCACAAAGATGTGCTATAGCATTAAAGTGGAGAACCATTTTGAGCACAGGTGGCACAGCAGTTATGAATCAGCACATGGTTTCACAAAAGGCTAAGAGAATCCAGTTGAATATTAACAAGTCAAGAGTGTAATATACATGAACATGCCTGCTTAGCCAACCAATAACGTCAATAAAAAAATTTTATGACAGGTAAATGGAAGGAGGTAAGAAAAAACCACAATAAAGGGGATAAGCCCTTAAAGCTCACCCTCACACGATGGTGGGGGACCTTCAAATTCCAGGTGTGTTCCGAGTCGACAGGTGAGAATGTCGTTCCCACTCAGCTGATACCCCGGCAGGCAGCGGTAGCGGACGATATCCCCTGAAACATGACATCATCTCAAAGTTACAAACTCATTCACAAGTACACATTTTATGTGGATTTCCACCTAATTGAGTCAAAGAGATAGAGATGAGCATCGATCACATGTGCTACTCACAAAATAATTAGACAAACTTAGATAAACAAAATATGTCCTCTGTATTGCAGTACAACTTGTCAACCCATGCGTTTGAAACCTCTCTAGACGTTTACTGTTACCAGGGTACACCCGCGTGCGAGAAATTTATCTGTAGCTAATTCTGAAGAAGCAGAAATGCTGCCAGATTATCGGTGTATGACGACCTATCCAGATTAGTGGCATCAAAAGCAGACGCCATGATAAAGATTTAATTTGGTAACTGTTGCATGTGTTTGGGTTGCTTCTGCTGCCCTTCCATCAGCACCTTCACTGAATCAGCAAATTAACTTAATGTGGCGCGTAATCGATGATCACAAAAGCGACGGATCGCTGCGGTGACAGGCCGCCAGGAAGCCCTGCTGTCTGTGGGCCCTCCAGAACCTATTCCTGGTTTTGTAAACTCTCTAGTTGAGAGATTAAATCCAGTGATACTGTGCCGCAGTTGGCCTGTGTTTGAACAACTCTTGGAATGTTTATCCGTTTTTACCCGAAAAGGTCTTGGAGGCTGTCCTAATCTATTACCAATGGAGTAAATAGATGAAAATAGGACTGTTGACCAGGAACTGTCCAACTGGAAAGGCATGAAATCACGGCCGGGTCTTTGGGAAGGCCTTCAAAAGACAGCGAGGATTATCTGTTCCTCAGTGAATCACTTTTTATCACTGTGAGTTCTTACTGAGAGGGACAATGTTTTGTTTCTGAATTTCTCTAAAATGAGTGGATACTAACTAATAAAGGTCAGTAAACAACTGAATGTGCATTTCCAACAACTGAGAATATTCCTGGTGGTTACTTGCTAAAATAAAATCTCCTCTTCCCCCAGTCCTCCATGTGACCATACAAAATTTCACCAAAAGTCCTATATAT
>JABJVR010000143.1:0-21819 GCA_025773905.1 Chitala chitala | reverse complement strand
TGTGTGTGTGTGTGTGTGTGTGTGTGTGTGTGTGGAGTTTGCATGTTCTCCCTGTGCTTAGTGGGTTTTCTCTGGGTTCTCTGGATTCCGTCCATAGACATGCGGGTTATGTTGATTGGTGTCTCCAAATTGCCCGTAGTGTGTTTGGGTGTGTGTGAGCTCTGCAGTGGGTTGGATCCCTGCTCTGAGTGTCTCCTGCCCTGTGTCCTATGTCTCCTGGGATGGGCTTCAGGCTTCCTGTGACCCTTAACAGCATGAAGTGGTATAGAAGAAGACTGGCTGACTGACAATGTCCACTTTAATTTGGTAAATGGTATAATACAAAACAAAGGATTCAATAAAGCTGTCAGAATCACAGGTACTTCTTAAAATGGCTCAATAAAATGTAGTGTGTTTTAGCTATTCACCACATTACACTTATGCAGAAAATTTCAAAATACCCGAGGTCCTTTACTATGGAAGAGGGACTATGGATGATGCCATGGTAACCACAGGACACCAGAAAGCTCAGTACACACCAGGCATAGGTGGGGAGAAAAGGAGAGCGTGATACAGCCAATTTATACTAGGGGATTATTATGAGAACATGACAGATAAAGTCCATTTGGACATCTAGCCAGGATATCAGAGAGCATAGCTAATCTTTACAAAAACACCCTGGGATCTTTAATGACCACAGAGAGTCAGGACCTTGGTTTTACATTTCATCCAAAGGGCAGTGCAACTTTTCAGTAGTTTCTCATCAGTATACAGAGGCATTAGGACCCACGCTGCAGGGTGCCCACCAGCCCCACTTCCAGCAGCAACCTTAGCTTTCCCAGGCAGTACCCCATCCAGGCACTAACCAGACTCAACCATGATTAGCTTTTGTGGGCTAGCACACTTGAAAGCTGCACAGTGAAAACTCCTGCCTGGCACTTAAGAAATTGACTTACAATAGATTCAGAAATTCATATAACTTCAGGGTGCCAGTAAGATATACAGAAAAAAATAAAGATACTTTATCAGGTCTCACACCCTCATACTGCTCAGCAGTTAAAAAAAATCATCATGATATCTTTGTCTTATCTAAAAGGTGGCTCGGTGTCAGTTTTATGCTTGTGAATTTGTATGTATTGGAAAACGTCTTTCCACTAGTTTGATGTTTTCATAGTACGCTTGAACCAATAAGCCTTCTTTGACAATGCAGTTCCAGAGAAGGTTGAGATGGTGCTGGCTTTGAGGCGAAGATGACTGTTCAAATTGGTAGAGAAACTTCTGCTACATAAACAGCTGCACTGCTTTTTATAATCAAACACAAAACACGTTGTTACTCTACATACAGACTTTGTTCTTCTAGAACCTAGAATGTTCAGAATTATTTATTCTGTATGTGCCATTTTAAACTTCATTCTATTGACTTTTCTTTCTTGTTTTATGTGCATGGTTTGAGAACTTTATTTTACCCTAAAACTACTGGCTATATGCTTCATGAAGTCTTCTTCCCAATCAATAACAAATTACGGAAATGTTTAAAAACGAACATACATACAAATGTGTCATTGCACGCTACAGTTAATGTTCTATACATTTTCTGTAATTGGTGCACAGATATTAAAAAAACTGTGAATAGTTTAAGGAATCTTAGACTTATAACTTGCATCCTCCTGTGCCATTTTTATTTCGAGGATTATGTAATTTAGATGTTTTTAAAGATGGTTGCCTGTGTGTGGGTCATGTCCATTGATGGTGTTTTCTCCCTCCTTTTGCCTGCTTCTCTAAACATTTTTTTTTTTGTATTTGTAAATTTGTACAGTATTGTCTATATCTTTGTGGTGTTGCTTAAATACTTGAGTACAGTTTGACACATTATTTCACAAATTAAATTGACACATTTTTCATCACATCCCCAGTAAAATAAAATGTTCTGCAAAAAAAAAAAAATATATGTATATTAATTTTACACTAAAAGGAAAAGGATTTGGACTTGAGATGGAAAAAATGTAATTTTTTTTTCATTGGCACCGTACTATATGTATACACAGTTAAGCAAATTCACATTAAGCTTTGTTTATAGATTTCATGAATTTGACACTTGCATGGTTCAAAGAAAAGAATGAAGGAATAAATTAATGAATGAATGGTTGTAATTAACATGACAGACAATTATTATTTTTTTAATAAACAGAACCCATATGGTTAGTGTGGTGGCTCAGTGGGTAGAACTTCACACCTCCAGGACTGTGGATTGAATCTAACTTTTGGCACACTGTGTGCATGTCCTGTAATTTTGGTCTTAGAATGGGCATAGCGATGTAAAGCTTTGCCAAATCCAATTTGCCAATCATCATACAGAGAGGTTGGCCAGGTATGATACCCCACACAACATGTGAAATGCTGAAATGCTGTAGACAAAAGGAATAAGAATAAACTAAACCAATACAAAAGTTGAGCACATTATAGAAGGTCGTAACTATGAAGTGAAAAGAGCCATGTCACTACCTCTGCCACCGAACCTTGAACTGAAAAAAGATGACTGCATGTGAAATAGGCCGAGAAAAAAAGAGGACTTTATCCTCATTACTATTTGATTTAGGCTCAATAAGTGAGGAGTTATTTGTTGTAAATTGATTTTGGTGGGGAGTTGATTCTCAAATATAGATGAGCTGGTAGTCATGTACAGGTACTAAACCCATGGGATTCTTTAGTCTTCACATCTCTACAAAGTTTCTGGATCCTCAAGAGAAAGCTGTCAGACACCAGCAAGTTTAATTGACTTCAAATAAGCTTTCACTTCCAGTCTTGGAAATATCCCCTCCATAACTAAATTTCAGCCAGTGCTGAGAGTCAATAAAACTCACATGCCATTATTCTGTATGCCATGCAGAGGACCACACAGGTCACATGACTCTACACTGTTTTCAAAATCCAACAAACAGAACATGCTGAAACAGAAAGACAGCCTAAACGTGTGGGAAAACAATAAAGCATAATTTGATGTTATTTGCAATTAACACGGTATGCATGACTGTCGAATCGTGAGGCATTTATCTAATAAACAGGAGTTGGTGGTTTCAAACTACATCTATGCTGACCATCCTATGATGGGGTGGTGCCCTACCCAGAATATACCCTTCTTATGCCCTAAACTGCCTAGGTAGGGTTCACTACCCTGCAAAGGATAAGTGGACTCATAATGGATGGTATTAATACATTTTTTTTCTGAAATTAGATGTTTGGGAATGGTCAAATGTGTTCTTTATTAAATATTATGGATAATAATAATAATAATCTGTGGTAGATTGGTGCCCTGCCCTGGGTTTCCCCTGCCCTATGCCCGGTGCCCCATGGGATGGGCTCTAAGCTTAGAGAATGGATGGATGGATGGATGCATAATAATTTCATTTTTTATTGGTTTTTGGGAATGCTTAAATGTTCCCTGCCCATTGATTATTCACATTCCTAACAGCAGGTTACTGTGGGTGGTCTGACACACTGTATGAGCTCTAAGTACCCATGCCAGTGGGTGGCACACCATCAGAAAAACTGGCACACTGCACCCTCAGCAATTACTGGACACAGAAAACTACAGATGAAATTTTGTGTTTATCACAAAACAAAAATGTAAAACATATAAATGAAATATTTTTACTTTTATACTAAATAGCCAAACCTACATTTTTGAAACCTCACCATTAACTAGTAAACAACAGGAGAGATGTCTACACAGGACTTTATTTTTCTTCAAGCTTTGCCAGTATATGTAACCTGTGAAAAGTGTTATAAAACAAATAAATAAATTTGAAAATTAAATAAAAACAATTATTGCTCTGGCAGCACAGTGGCATGGTGGTTAGCACTGTCGCCTCACCTCCAGGCCTAGGATTGGATTCCTGCCTCGGATCTGTGTGCGTGGAGTTTGCATGTTCTCCCTGTGCTTGGTGGGTTTTCGCCAGGTGCTCTGGTTTCCTCCCACAGTCCAAAGCCATGTGGGTTAGGTTGATTAGTGTGTCCAGTTGCCTGTAGTGTGTGCCCTGTGGTTGGTTGGCGCCCCACCCTGGGTGTCCCCTGCCCTGTGCCCTATGTGCTCTGGGATGGGCTCCAGGCTTCCCTGTGACCCTTACCAGGCCTAAGCGGTTAAGACAGTGAATGAATTATTGCTCCTTTTTAGTGGTTTGGTAAACTGGGAAAAATGTGAGTTTAGCAGTTCTGGTGTTTATTTTCAACCTCTCACCTTTTGTGCAACCTGGTTGTGGATGTGAGAACACTCAGAACACTAATTGTCTCTGGAAAAATGTTAACACAGTCAAAGAGGTGACTGTAATCTGTATTTATATGGTTACTGATGACTACACCAGTGTTATTTAGCCCAGCGTTTCACAGTATTTTTCTCACGTAGAGTAAAAGAATGAGTGAACAATCTAGCTATGTTTCACCTGCCATACGATCCAAATTCAGCCCATCTTGTGTGTTGTCTGCATTCTGATTGGTTACCAGCATAACAAGGCACAAACACTGACAGTAAATGCATCTACATTTTCATTTTATAACATACTGAGTGAGATGGGACTGATTTTTAAATTCCATGTTACTAATAATAAATGTATTTAGTTATCTGGCTTGTCAAGCTATTTCTGTCTCCCTCCCACCTGCACTAGCTTTCTGACCACTCGCTTCCAAAACAGCACTGAAAATAAGTCCTACACTGCAAACTACTCTGTTGGGTCCTGTGGAAATGCAGACCACGACACCATACCTCTTATGCCCTGTTCCACTAATATGCTGCCTATGTAGAATTCAGACTTAGTTTAACAGATCTGCTATATTCACCCTTATCTTCAGAAATAATTGAGGTTCCAAATGCACAAATCCTATTGTTAGTTGAAGTGCAAGGTGTAGAGCAAGGTACAGCAGAGAGACACAATAGTCCATTACCTTTTAAGACATGAGAATGCTAATAACATTTCATAAAATTGTAAATGGTAAAATTGTAAAGGCCATCTAAAGTTAGTAAATTCTTGGAAGCAGAAAAATAATTACCTTACATATAGATAGTGCTTGGCAATCACAGTTATTTTGTATATTAATAACATGAATGTTATATGTGACAGAATCTTATTCTATCCTCAGTGATGACAGAAACTCTCTGCAGATAAGCACAGCAGAAATACATTCCATACAGTGAAATTAGTCAGTGCTTAACCCTGACACACTTTCCAGCTCTATTTCTCAACTAATTACAAGTTCTTCCCAATAGTAATTAACTAAGTCCTTCGTGGAGGATGATTATCAGAGGTTTGAGATGGATAAGACATAATTCCCACTTCAGCTCGCTGCAACGGTTCTGTGTCAGCCGTTCTGCCTCTCTGACATCATTCCTAAGGCGTCCCCATTCTAGGACACATCCAGAAATGTCGGCAAGTGCCAATTTTGCAGCTGAGGATTGACGTGCGGCGATCAATCGAGATGAACTTGCAGTTTTACAGATGTGCCCAGTCTGTCGTGATGGAGAAGCAGTTATGGACACGCTCCAGGGCGCGACCTCAGTTCAGATTGTTTCTCCGAGTGCGCTCGAGTTTTGAAAGGGTGCAACAACCACCCTGTGTGAAATGCAAGCTTATGATTTCCACTCACGTTGACTCTGACACTGTTCTGTAGCTTTCAGCTGTGTCAGTCAGGCCGTTAGCTTCAGCAGAGAGTAGAATACAAGCTGCCTGCATGAAGACCGCCACACGCTGCGCTCGGCTCACTGTTGGTCCCTCTTGCTAATTCTTCAGATGTAGAACGTTGCATGGCAAAAAGGCACTGCGGCACATCTTTAAAGGCTTGACAAATTGTTGGCTTCAGTAATGAGCAATGCTAATCTGCCAACAGGAGGCAGAAAGCAATCAAGCCACAATTTAGGCTAAATCCATGCCTCCTTCTCGCAATTGTGGGAAGCTTTCTAGAAAGAGCTAACATTCATCCTTGAGATCTTTACAGAAAAGAACAAACAACTATGTCATTCTTTATAAATTTACTTGTGTATAGCTAAGTACCCAAACTTCATACACCTGATTCCAGGAGTCATTGTTTAAACATATAAATAACGCATATAAATAAACAAATTAGAATAATTAGGATATGTTTATACTACAGAATTTAAATGTTAAAAAAGTGAAAAACCCATCAGAAAACCATTATTTGTTAATTTGTTTGGTGAATCTTCTTATCATTTACTTCAATGTATATGTATATTTGAATATATCCTGACCCTTTACCTTTTATCCGTGCAAAGCAGAAACCTTTTCAAACTGTTTGTATTACTAAACGTGATTTCTGAACTGAATAATTGCAATCATTAAATCATTTGACCAATGTTAACTAGCCATCATAACCTATTGTATGGAGAAGCTAGGCTTTCATTGTTGTTACAGTTGTGTCAGGAAATGTTAAAAGCAAGGCCCAATGTTATTAGTGCTCTTGATCAGAGTATATTGTGTCCATCTAACCATGGCCTTTGAACTAGACTTTTTTTGGCACCAATATCTGCCAAGCAAAGCTGATTGGTCTACAGCAGTGATGCCCAAGCACTGGGCCACAGACCGATACTAGGCCATGGATCATTTGGTATCAGTCCACAGAAAGAACAGCAAACTTTCTATTCTTTATTTTATTTGGTACCGGGCCACACAGGAAGAATAAAAAACTTATTTCCATGTTATTGACTATGGGAGTCCGCTGGGTCAGGGTTAGGGTTGCTTCCACTGATTCTGCATTATGGTGAGTTGTATTTATTATGGACTTTATTATACTTGATTATGCATGATTATGCACGAGTGCAACGGCCGGTCCATGGAAAATAGTCTTACTTTGAAACCGGTCTGTGGAGCAAAAAAGTTTGGCTGGTCTGCAGTATCAGCATTCTGGGATTTCCATTCCTCTGCTCTTTCTTATGATTAAAGAATCCCTGACAGGTTCCTTCCTATACTTCTATATACAATATTATACTGTATCTACATTAGGTCTATACCTGGAAGATTGCACAGTCTTCTATGTAAACAATACTGTCCTATAGTCCTTTAACTTTTCCTTTTCTTGGACTCTAAAAATATAAATATTCCTCAGCAATTTGTCGGAGCCTACAGTGCATTCCACACAACTGTACGGTAACAGTGCTGAACTGTAGAAAAATGTTCTGGTGATTGGTTAAAAAAGTAGCTTTATTCACCTGTTGTAATATCACTTTTGACAGCCAGGAGCTCGAAACTGTCTCTTGAAATAAATGTCTCAGTAAACACTGGTCTCTCCTCTTCACCTTGTATGTCCACGCTCCAAGCCAACATGAAATATTGGGCAGGTTTAGTCTACAGAAATGTGTATTTTACTGTCCATCTTATCTTGTGGTGATGTCATCTAGAGATTTGTTTGCGAGAGCTGTTAATTTTCAATTTTCTACTCATCAAGCTTCAAAAAACAAATAAACATAAACTTTGCATTTTTGCTGCTGCTTCTCTAGGCATTTTCTTGCTGTAAAGTTTAAACTTTTTAGTATCCACATTTGGCTTGGCTGCTGCATTCATCTTCAGTGAAAGACCTAGTGAGACTTTTGTTCTTTTGGAAATTTAGGTGTATGAACTGTGATATTCTGTAACAATTAATTTATTAAAACTGCAAACAGAACCTTTTTAATCTCAATTGTCTGTTTATGCAGTAAATGTGCTTATATAAAGCCTCTATAACATATGAAAGCTGGGTAGGAACTGTGTACCATAGAAACCAAAGCGTTAGTGACATAATTAGGTACAGATGAAATGTTGTAATTATAGAAGTAGGGCAGCATGTGGTTGGTCAGATTTAAGTATAGTGAAGCTCAAAAGTGGTTTTGTTTGTAGGGGGAACATATATGACTGATGAAAAAGAAGATAATAAGCTAAAAGGTTACCTCCTCTAGGATGACTGCTGAAGTCATATGACCAGATAATAACAAATATAAACAGAAACCCTATTTATCAGAACAAGGAGCTGGACAGTGGTGGCGGCCAGGAAAAAAAAAAAAAGAGTGAAAAGGTAAGTGTGACTTTAATGGAATGAAATGCAAGCAGACACCAAGATGGAGGGCAGAATATTAGCACGCAATGGGCCAAAATGGCCTCTTCCAAAAAGACAGCTTGATGGATATCTAACAAGTGTAAACATATGCAACTGTGCTCTATCTTTTCAGAAGTGCACAATAGAAGCAACAGCTTGAAAAACAAAAGCTTAGCAGATACCCTGTTTAATATTCACCAGATATCCAAAAGATGATTTATGATTAAAAGGAAATGAAAGTTAGATTAGAGTAATTAACACATAAATAAAAACAAGCATGCAGTTCCACAGTGTGACCTTATGGGGCATAATGTATTAGTGTGTTGCAGTAGTAAAAGCACTAACCTTTATAGCACTAAGCCATTTCATAGACCTGCACTTCACCTGCTTGTTTCACTTAGCATTTACAGTTTATGTTTACTTGGCTGAGATTTCTCAACCCTGACAACACATAAAAAAACACTGGCCAACAAAACAGCTGACCAGCTGACAGTGTCCAGTCATTGGAAAAAAATATAATAATAATAATAATAATAATAATAATAATAATAATAATTTCCTTAAATGCAGTCAGTGTTCCCTCATAATTTTGCAGCATTATCTTTAGCATAAACAAAAGCCTTATTTTCTGCATTAGATATTCTGCATTAATCATTGACTTCAGTACCATCATTTTTCTGTGGGTAAATCCATCCATCCATCCTTTCTCTATACCATCTTATCCAATTCAGAGTCACAGGAAGCCTGGAGCCCATCCCAGGGAATAGAGGGCGCAGGGCAGGGGCCACCCTGGCCGGGGCGCCAACCCACCACACTGTAGGTAAATCATTAGTTTAAATTACAATTCATTTATACATTTCTTTGGCTACTTATCCAAGTTGGGATTTGTTGAGGGGCCCAGAGCTCAACGGGCAACACAAGGCACTTGCTCACCCAAATAATATGAGTTCCCAATTCAATTATATCACATATCTTCAGCATTTGGGAGAAAGCCAGAAACTGGAAGGAAACCCATGTAGGCAAAGGAAGAGCATACAAACTCTGCATGCCGAGTGAATGACTAGAATAAAACATACAACCCAGGAGCCTGAAGGAACAAATGCTCCCCACCAGGCTATGACAAGCTTAAATAAAGAGCACGTTGGTCATTTTGAACGTGATGGAAATTTATAAATATGAGGCGTCGCAAGCTAGAAGGTCTTAGGATGGAATGGAAAAGAGATCACAACACTTCTGGGCTAGACGTGGAAAAGGCTTGTTGCTGAACGGGTTGTAATTGTCTGGCTGGTATAATGCTTTCCTGTAATCTGTGCCGATAATAAGGGCGGGAATGCAGAGTCTTCTTGGAAATCCAATTTAATCAGCCCGTGTCTAAATAATGCAGACAGAAGGACCCTGGGGAGAATTCAGAAAGCTGTTTACTCTTCACCACCTCCATGCTTATTTAGTTTGGGAAAAAGAGGAACAAAGACACCACCGGAGAGATGCTGTGTGACGTCTGGTTGATTGTATCACTATATTTTATAACTTAAAGAAGACATGTGGAAGTAGACTACATGCAAATTCAAATCCTTCACCCAAAACAAATTAAGGGACATTATTAAAAAAAAAGAAAAAAAGATAAAGTATCATATTTGATTATGTGAAATGACACCTAATGTACATCCACTGGCACTTGGTACACATAAATTTAATTAATAAAAGGTTAAATACAATATTTGATTATCTGATTTGCATACAATTCTTGACTGTTTATTTGTAAATATAAATAAATGTATAAATAAACCTATAATTACTTTATGAAAAATGTAATTATAGGTTTATTTATACATTTATTCAAAAAAAATTTTAAAGTTTACAATAAAAAAAATCACGGAAAGATGCCAACAAATTTTATTTGTACTGAATGTATTTTCAGAATCTGGCATAATTTCACTGAAAAAAAAAACATTTTTAAAAACATTTATCTAGACAGTGGAATATGTTGTATTTCTGCTGTCTGCAGTTCAAGTAGTAGGCATGTACCTTCAGCCATACAGCCTCTACCTCAGTGTTTATACCACAGAAATGATCATGGCATTATGGTTAAATACTCACCACTCAATGATCACATACTTATACAGGACACCTTGAAGCAATACTTACCTATAAATTTTATATCTGGTTGTAAATCCTTGACGGAATCTTTCCACAAAGGAGAGGTAACTCCGAGAGTGGTGGAAAGGTCCACGATCTGAGATGAGCCAATCAAACTGTTTGGAGACATGTTGCTCGGCAACAGATGGATCCTGACGGGAAGACTGAACTGTTATATGGTCCCATATAAACAGGAAGCAGATGACCTCAATAAACCTCCAGTTCATGCTTTTCCTTCAGCCGCTCTCTGCTCATTCTTGCTCCATTCTGTGGAGACCTACCAAGGGAAAGAGAGAGAGACAGCATTTGTTGAAATCTCCACAGCAGAGCCATCTTTCTTCATCTTTAATGTAAGGAGACACAAGCAGGAGCAGACTGAGTACCTAGTTCCTGCAAAGAACTCTTAAACTTCTCGTCATGTGTGTTTATAACTGGTCTCAATCTTGATAACATACTGACCAGTAAGAGAAAGAAAAATGAAGTAGTAAAGCAAAGTAAAAATAACTGTGAAAAGAACAATAAAGACTAATAATTGCAAGCGTCATTACATGTTGACCATAGCCAATAGCATTGAATTTGATATGGATTTCCCACAAAAAAAAAAGATCTTGAAGAAAGTCCTACAACTACAGTATATTCTGCAGACAGCAAAAACATGGCCTTGGGTTACTGCAGAACCATAAAAATGCATTGTACAATGTGAACAGTACATCCCTTCCCAAGATCTCAGAATGCAGGTCTCCATGTCATTCCGCATATAAATGAAGACATTGATGCTACAATGTTTAGTTAGAGGGCTACTAGATTATGGAACAGTCTGCCTGCCTACATATGGGATTCCACATTTGTCACAGTCTTTAAATCCTGAACACATTTCTTTATTTTTTCTTTTGGTTTAGCCTACCTGTACCACACCATACATTTAGGTTCAATGTAATCAAAGCTGTTGCTGCATGCTTGTTTTCTGTTTCTACCAGTATTAGTCTTTACTTCTGCGCACACCCTTTTTTACCATCTTTAAACCCACCTGTCCATCTGGTGCCCAGTATAGGCACCACTTAAACAAAAGGCTGCATTAGCGCCACTGACCCAAGTATAGTATCATGGGCGTAGCCTCCATCCAAAGGGTTCTCTCTGCCTTCAGAGGTGTACACTTAGAGCTAGCACATGCATGGATTTCATACTGATGTTCAAAGTTAGATAGTTCTTAGTTTGATTCTGTTCTGTATCTAAAATATATGTGAAAGTTACCGTATAAAACTAAGTTGAATTGAATATAATCTTCACTACCCATGCACTCAAACCAAAATCTTGGTATACTACAATAGTTGCAAAATATCATGAGCATTTAATACTGGCCACAGACTGTAATGTAGGTCTGGTCATAATTTCTCGATGAACCTTGTCCGTCCAGCCTACACAGCTGTCTCAACTGAAATGTTCCATCAAGTTGCTAAATTTGGCAGTTCAGGTAGATTCTGCGGAAGGTATTTCACACTTGATGTTTCAACTGCTGGAGTTCTGTCATTATTTACAGAATTAATTACCATCTGTTGTACACTAACAGTTTCCTTGATCCATTTCTACAATTGTTACAGTGATGATCTGGTAGGGCAAGCCTGCCTCCCTGCAGAGACCTACTCTCCAGAAATCATGGCACTGCATAAATTAAAGTTCTTCTATGACTGTCAAAGCTACATAACTGTTAATTAAGCAGACTAACCTAAAGCAATCCATCACAGCATAATAAATCTTTATCTTTAAACAGTTGACTATACACATTACTTTTGGAATTTTTAATGATTGAAATTGGTAATTTATGTATACCACATGTATGTTTGTACATGTGCACGTAATAAAAAACGAATGTCTAATACTATTGTTAATTAATCAATCGGACTTCTCGGAGTTAGTAATTTTAACTAAAGCCACTGTACAGATATTACAAAAAAAACATGACTCCGCTTTTTATTTTAAATAATTAAAAATCATTGAAATACAACTTTGCCAAGTCAGGAAAAAAAAAAAAAAAGTTATAATAAAATGCCAAAACATTCTTTTAAAAGCAGGAATCGTTTACAAAGCCATGTATTTTTATCCTACGGGAAACACCACGTGGGTTGTCGCCGGCGCCTATGATGGAAAGCCTCTAAGCTCCGCGCTGATATATGGCCCTATCTCTGACTTGACATTAAATATTCTGGCTCTCACAACAAAGTGCACGTAAGCTCTCTGAAATCAGAACTAGGGGGTTAGTGTCGCACTCTTCCTTCTGGTACTGACAACTGCACGCCCCGAGACCCTCGAGAAGATTACTAACGCCCACGGGCTCAATAACGGACACATCTACTGAAGCTCCTGAGTAATAAGAGGACTGCCACCACAAATTAGTTGCAATTCGTAGCTCTTTGATGATGACAATACTGTATTGCACATTGGCCACTTTTCTGTTGGCTCCTGGAGAATGACAGCAAATTATATTTATGCATTAAAGCTGTCTTCTGTTGATTATACATTTGCGTCGTATTGTACTAATACTGGTGCTGCATATTCACTTTTGTCTGACGCGCGGAGTGAGTTCCTATTAAAACGGCAGATCGGCTGCTGCTACACTAGCATTCCTGTATGTCAAAGCCAACACAGAAGTAATGCATAGTTTAGCACTTCTCATTTGTAATTTATTTACTCTGTATGCAAAACGTTTGGGTTTACGTCTGAAGCGTTCCTTCTTATAAATAAGTGTTGCAAAGTATTGAAGAACAAACATAATATTAGCATTAATAGAGGATATGTACATTTTATTCCTTATACCCTAACCAGGTATTAAAGGTCGGCACACTGAAAAAAATATATAAATAAAATGTCAGAAAACCAATGAGTAACGTCTGACAGTTTGAGGTCCCGATATTCATTATAATTCAGCTCAATGGGCATATTTTTATCATATTTGGCAGGCCTGCACTGGGCTGTGAACAGCTGAGGAGGGACTAATAATGTCATCCTGATACCCAAGTCAAGTTCTTGTTCTGAGTCCATCGCTTTTAATATTCATACAATCTGATGAATCTATGAAATACACTATATATATTGCAATACATAGAAAGTGTGGTTAAAAAGTGCTTCATTAAAGTATTTATTAATAGATTATATATAATAGATTAGGTGTTGAGTAGAGTTTTAACTGTAAACTAAGGCTTATTTATTGCTGTTCAATTCCCAGAGCCAATTTAGATTAAGTTTTCCCTTTTGGGAAACTCATGTAACATAAAATTTTTAGTAAATATCCAGCAAAGTACAAATAAAGCTGCATATATGTATGTTCTTACTATTACTAAATAAAATATTTTATAAGGTCTTGTGACAGGATGATGACATGTCAAGTAGCCAATACAGTGTTTAATTTATGTTTACATAATTTAGACCAATAAATGAACAGGTTGCTCAAGGTTATAATGTGCATGTAATTGATAACAAGACACAATTTAACTGCTGATGAAATATTTAATCTAATTAAGGAACCAACAGAATTTACATTGAAACTGCAATGAATTCCTGGTTAAAATGATTATCTTGTCACATGCTACATGTGCTTATATAAACACATAAACACTGTATTGTACAAACTTCAGATATTACTAAATGCAGTGTATTGGGGAAACAAAATCATTTTGCATAAATAATTTTGTGCACATCACTCAAAAGCAGGTCAGTTATTTTACATTTGCTTGTTTAGCAGATGCTTTTACCCAAAGTGACTTACAACGCTTCACATACATGTCACAATGAAGTTTGTTCTCTGCGTTTAACCCATCCCCCTGGGGGGAGCAGTGGGCAGCCACATGCAGTGCCTGGGGAACTAGCACTGAGTGTCTTACTCAAGGACACACCTGGCAGCTGGGCTGAGACTCAAACCAGGAGACATCCACAGCCAGATGCTCTACCCATTGCGCCACCAGGCCACATCTGTCCTCCTCATTGTATTCATACATCAGCTTTGCTATTTCACATGCGCTACACAAAATTCCCTTCTTTATTCCCCAACCTGGTCTGTTTCAAAAGCCGCCAGGATGTACAGTTCACAGGCTGAAGCTTTCTGCTCCACTGGGTGTTTCAGATTTGATTTGTGTTAGCTACAGTAAGGAGCTAGATTCCTTTGGGCATAGATTGCTGGGTATAGTACTTACATCCTCCCTGTCACTGATATTTGCCACCACTATCAACAGAGGTGACAGAGGTGTATAGGCATGAATTCAGACTTCCCTGTCTGAATTCATGCCTATATACCTCTGTTTTAGGAGTGATATAAATTCACTCCTAAAACAGAGTGAATTTAAAGCATCATGCCTCATTGACAGTTTTGTCAGGACAATCCACCAACAGCACCCACACTCGGTCCCCAAAGGGGCTTAAGTTAATTCTCACGCGGTTACGATAAATTTTATACCACAACAGCTGCATGACCTTCAGAAGCCATGCCTCAGCAGTCCGGTGAAATAATTAAATCCTTGTGTCTATCCAAAGCCAATCAGCCAAGGCCCACAATCAATGTGCAATAAGAAGCATGTTCTGACACATTAGTGTGCAAAGTTATTGCTCCACTTTACCTTTGCTTGATGATTTATTGTCTAGTAAGATTTTCTGAAAGGAAGCAGCTTGCTGCAGCTGGAATATGGAATCAATGCACAGCCACAGAAAAACTGTTTTGTGTCACGTGAAGCGTTAATATACTTTGTGCTGGTGGAATGCAAAATGCTGGCATTTCAATGCATTATAGAATCCTTGCAGTGCAAACTCTAGAAAGAAAATGAGACAGAGATGACACACAACAATATTCTGTGACGTAAATGTCAGTATTTTGTAAAAAGGAAGATTTTCTAAACTTACTCAGAAGTAACATCAAAACCAAACGCACACTGTGCCTGACAAGGAAAAAAATGGGAAAGTAGCTACTAATGTATTCGGTCGATTCTGTTCCTCATAGCTCGACAGAAATATAGTTAAACTGAAAAACTAATTTATTTTGCAGATACTATTTGACAGTTTAAATGAGATGTGAATTACTGAAAGTGACTTAATGTGAAAACAACGCAAACTCTTTTCTCTTACTCCAACTGTCAGAACAAATTCCCTGTTTAGTCAGTGACCAACAAGCTATGACAAAAAACGGAACGTGTGGAATCTCCCTAAATGTTTTGATCAAGCTTAGTTGTTCTGAATATACTTTCTGGGATAGTACTGGGGGTATATTTGTACCAAGAAGACTGACCTGTAACAAAAAAAACTACTTTCCACAAAAGACTCAGATAAACATAATACTTAGAGTCTACACACAACTGAGGTACTGTCAGTCATTAGGATGTGTAACAATTGGTTTGGGTGTTACAGCCATCAGCAGGAGTTGAATAAAGAAAAAAAAAACTGTCTAAGTATGCAGTCTCTTTTTTAATGAATTTAAAAAGTTTTTTACAGGAGATTAAGTGAGAAACTAGGGGTTGTGCAAAATTTTAACAGCTTTATTAAAATATTTATTGCTAAAGTAACTGATGAGCTTCAGTGGCTAAAACTAAACGCACAGCCCATGAAATTTCAGCAAATTTGAAATGCCAAAGGTTGTAAAGTACAATGTATTAGCAAACTGACAGTTAAAATGTGTAATTAAATGGTGTAAAAAGAAAAGCCGTACTATCTTTAGAGTACTGTGTAACAAACCTTAGTGAACTTCAGAAGTGAGACGTGCCTGTGCTGTTAGCACCATACTCAAGCTTAATTGCATATTGGTTTCTAATTGTCGTTGCCTGGCTCCTGTGTGACTAAGTGACTTTCTCCTTTATTCCTTCCAACCCAGCCTTCGCATGTAAAAAAAACAGTTTAACACACAGTATAGCAGTTGGTGGGACAGCACTTCATTGACTGTGTCTTCATTAAAAAGCACAGATGCTAACACTGCAAACAGAGTATATGGTTTCCTTTTTCAGGCCCAGACTTTTCCTCACTAGTTTGAATGAATTTATATCTTTACCATAGCTTCCCATTTTGGAATACGTCTTGAGTCCCTCTGCAAGCTAATCTGATATGTACATGTTCCACTGCTTATAAATATATCCCAAGACTCTAGCAATAAATGAAAAATACAAATGAGCTTGCCAATATTTTGCTGGCACAATATGGTTGTAATGAATCAAACAGCACAGGCCCATTATGAGACCTGTCTTCAGTGACATGTTTGCATTTTGTCTGCAACGTGTCAAGTTAGTGATATGAAACTGTGTTGCAAGGACGTGCACTCAATGCTGACTACTTAATGTTTAACATAAACAAGATGTTGATTGTCTGCTTCAGGTATTTCTCATATCTGGGAGACTTGGTGTGATTTTCAGGCATCCTTTAAAAGAATGAAAACTTTCAAAATACCCGAACAAGTTGTTTCAAAGTAAAACAGAAAGCAAGCATTTCATAAAAATGAGACAAAATGTGTTTATAGCTTGCAAATGCCAATATAAAATTATAATACCCAGCTTCTTTGTTCTCCTCTGGTCTTTTAATACTATTTCACCATTTAGCTCATCCTTTACAAAGCCAAAGCAGCTTTGTGACACATATACTCTTTGCCTGCCACAATCACTGTATGAAAATTTAACAGATTAAAATTTCCATCTTAAAAGCTCTAAATGTTTGAATGTATTATGTTCAGTGCTACTTTCACATAACTATATGGGGTCCTCACTTCCTTAAATAGTATAAAATACATCATTCAGTCATCTATGAGTCTGTACATATTTGTTGAGTGTTGTTCAGTTCTGCTGACAAAATTTCTATCTCTTTCTGTTCCCTCAAGTGCTCTCTGTATAAAATATCGGGAATGAACAGGAAAAAAAAAAAACATAATAAAATAGTAACATATCCGCCATGGCACTGCTTTTGCTGCAAAGGAAAGACCTATGTATTTTTCACAGAGGTTGCATTAGTGTTATTACTGAGCTGGGCAAAGTCCTGTTTTAAAGTAAAAGCCATTTGTAATCTTTCCAGTTGTCATGTGCATGGCCCTGTTTGGTCTAGTTTTTATATTTATCCTGTCTAGTCTGGTGCATGTGTGATTTCTACGTCGGTCTGTGTTCTTTATGCCGCTGATTGTCTGACTGCTTGCATCTGGTTCGTCTTCCCCTGGATCCCTATTATTAGATCTGTGCTACTCTTAAGCCCCTGCCAGTTATTGTTTGCTGTAAATGATTGTGATATTTTGCTATGTTCCTGAGATTAAGTTAATTTCTTCTGTGTTTTTGTGCTTATAGTGTTTGTGTGTCATATTCACTAGTACTTTAGTTCTCCATATTTATGAGCTTATTGTATTTCTGTTATTTTGAGCATGCCTGATTCTTGGTTAAGTTTGGTTTGCAATTTTGCTTTGTCCTCTTGGTTCTCTCATTGAACTCTGTCTTTTGTAAAAAAAAAGCCCCTTCTGCGCTTAGACCTCCTGATGTCTCTAGTATTCTCTGTGTGAAAGTGTTACACTAGTTTATATATTCAGCATTTATGACACTGAGTACATCATCTGGCTTGTTCACAAAGCTATTTCATAGTATCTTAAATCTAAAACTGAGCCTGAAAAGTTACAGACAACTTAACTTACATCTTCCAGCATGCTGAAACTATCAAAAACTCCACATAAGAACATGAAACATGAAATATTGCCCTAGATAGAAAGGCAGTATAAAAACTGAGTCAATCTTTGTGTGTACTGAAATTCTGTTTAGATCTTGCATAACCTAAACCTCTTCACTAATAAAACTTCAGACATGATAAAGTTGTAGAACATATTACATATAAATGGACTTAAATATAACAGGATGTCAGGGATTTAGTAGAATTAATGCTTCCATTTTGATGATGAGAAAATATGTAAAAAGATACTTTAAACTCATAAAAATAGTTTCCACTTTATATTTGCTTTTTTCAATAGTGTACCTTCACAGTAAAAGGTTTTGTTGTTGCTCATTTATTTACACATTGGCCTGTATAGTGTGGGACAGAATTCAGTTCCAATGTGACCTTCCTAAAGAAGAATGAGAGAGCATGAGAGGGAGTGAATGAATTAACCAAACAATTAATTATAGCGTGTATTTCTTTGCTACGTCTTCTTTGCAGAACTACCTGACTCACAGCATGAACAAGAAACATACTAATATTTGTCACACCTTTTCGGGATAACTAAGTGAAGGGTAAACTTTTCAAAGGCACGCCTGCTTGGAGTCAGGTGCTGTGTCTGTGTGTCTGCTGACAGAGAATTTGGAGCAGTTGCTCACCTCCCTGTGTCATGGGACTGGACCTCAAGGCAAGGCTCAGCACGCCTTCCTCCCACAGCAGCGTGTTACTCGGCTAGGCCCATCGCCCTCCTTGCCTCAAAAGCCTGCCAGAACTTACTGACCTACTTTCAGCCTTGTGTTTTTTCCCCTGGTCTCCCTCTTAAATTTACAGACTAAACACAGCCAGAGATTGTTAGCATTCATAACATTCACTTTCTTGCTACTACAAATAAAAAGCATACAGTAGCTCAACAACAGTGTTCCAGTTCTCCAAATTATTATAATATCTTTGCATGTACCAAGAGAATATACATGATACTAAGGGGAACATACATGATAATATATACATAATACTGAAGGGATGAAAATATTATACCTTAATTGTTTTAGATATTTGAAATTCTAGACTGTGTTTTTTTCAGTGACAACATGACATAGCGACTTGTAACGTAGCACACCAAGGAATATATTTCACAAGTATTTTGTATTTTGTTATTATCCATTAATTATATAATGCAACATAATGTCGGGGACTTTTATAATCCCCAAAACTGCATTTGGTTAATAATAATTGAATCCCTTTTTAGTACCACAGTTGGAAAATTTCATGCTCTGCATTTAACCCTTCCCCCTAGGAGATGCAGTGGGCAGCCATGTTTCAGCACCCGGGGAGCTAGCACAGAGTGTCTTGCTCAGGGACGTGCCCAGCGACTGGGCTGGGATTAAACCAGGGGGCATCGTCCTCCCACCCTGATTTCACCAGGCTGCTCCTCAGTTACCTGATATCTCTATTGCAGGCAAACACCTGAGATTCTGCATTCAATTCCTTTTTATACCTCTTATTTGTAAAGTATCTTAAACTTTTTAAAGTTTTTTTGTTCCCTTTATTACTTAAAGACACTTAATTCCTTCCAAGACGGCTCCATGTATGCTCAGCCTCTCTTCATCCTCTGCTACTCTGCTAATTGATTTAATAGCTGTCATCTTGTCCTTTTTAACTTCTTTCTCCCAGTTGTATAGTGAATTTTAATCTCTCTCTCTCTCCCTGTGTATGTAGCACTTTCAGGCAAACTAAAGGCACACTGATACAGATGATCAACTTGCAATTGCTTAAATTACAAGTTAATCAAGCCAAAAGAACAGAGGCTTGAATGCTAAAAAGTAGGAGTCAGACACCACTTTTACAGTATCACCTTCAAATATATATATAACCCGTTAACGCTAATTCATTTACCCCTCTTACATGGGTATATAGTTACAAGACCAACATTATTTGCAGTTACTGTCGATGTGAACTGAAATACCACCGAAGCCGAGTATATACAATCGAATTTTCCATTCTGTTTCTTTCTGTTTTGTTAATTTTATAAATAGCATCTTCTAGATATATAGCAGGTGTTGTTTCACATCGAGCAACATCAGAATGTTTGCTAACAAGTTTCAACTGTATGGTTAAACACTTTCTTTATCTTGCTTCTACATCAAATTATTTCCTAGAATAATTTTCCAGTGAGTCATGCGTGTTTTACAGTAAATTAAAACATAATATAGAACCGGTGAGTATTTTTGTTTACATTTAAATGCTAATTTAAAAAAGAGTGATTTTAATAAATGTGATTTCAAGGCACATGTTTAGTTTATAACGTAATACCATATTGGCATCTCGGTAAAAACTGAAACTCTAGTTAGAGTCACATTTTTAATTGTCCATCAAACTGATGTAACATTTTTTGTAACGTGCATTTTTGGATATGGCACTTGTTGGACCACAAAATGTTTGTACACTTGGGTCAGGAAATGAAACCCACGTGAGATTCAACACAATTCTACAGTGCAATTTGTTTCAGAAGTGTAAGGGATCCAAGAAGCGATCCGTACTGAAGTAATGAGAAAATGAGCTGGCTACTGTGCCCACGGTATTTACTGTCCAGACATGTATCATTTTTCGAGCTTGAATTTCACATGAGTTGTGAAAGTGTTATGAGCATATTGGTAAATGCCAGATCTGTGTGTTCCTGAAATATTTAAGTCACCGTGTTAATTATTTAAAAAACAGAATATTGGAGTGCAACTCGAACTTTTTGACTATGTAATAGTATAGCCAATGTGTCAATATGTTGTTGGCCTTGAGTTTGCCATAAATTATGATTTGAGCATAATTTTAAAAAGCTAAACACTCTGCCAGAAGGTTTCTGAGAACCTTTGGACAATCTTTGTCATTGGTTTGTGTTGTTAATTGATTTCCACTAATAAATGTATACGTTTGCATAAAACGATCTCTTGGCAACTCCCACATTGATAAGATTAATTTGGGATTAATGTATGGCTAACTATGAACAGCCTTATGATTAATTGCAATGGAAAAATAAAATTAACTTTAATAATATAATCAGATATATATATATATATCAGGTATACTTATACAGTGTTTATATATACAGTGTAATACAATTTTTGTATTTAGTTATACATTGTTTTAATGTTGTGTTAATGTTACCTGTCCAGCTTGTGGTTAAAAGCCATGTGTCAAAATATATACAATCACATAACACGTAACCTTAACATGGAAAAAAGCCTTATTTTTAAAATTATCATTGAATACATGATCAACATTTCTTTGTCATCCAAAAAAGATTTTAAAAACCAGCTGTTAATTGATTGCTTCAAGGCCTTCCTCATCAGCAAATACTGCAGAGTGCTGACTGTGTACATCCCACACTTCTCACATGTGACCAATACACTGAAATCTTTATTTTTATACAAATATTTTAACTGTGTCAAGAATTTTATAAAAACAGGTCCATGAAAAGTATTAGAACAGAAAGTAGTATATAAATGTTAAGATAAGATAAGGCAAGACAATCTTTTATTAGCCCCACAGTGGGGAAATTTTCAGTATTACAGCACCACTTGTAAATGAATGTATAAAGCAAACTATTGAATCTCCACTCAGAAAACCTGTGCTGAAATGAAATGTTGTATTACAGGCCAAGACACTTGAGGTCACTTGATCTCTTGTACTCCCTTTTATCAGTAGTGCAGGTTAAGAAATCATGAGGACCATTCCAAGCAGTTATGTGCTAACATTTTAAATGCTTAAAAAATATATATATATATATATATGGATCGGGTCGGCGTGGTGGTTAGCACTGTCGCCGCGCACCTCCAGGCCTCGGGTTTAATTCCCGCCTTGGGTCTGTGTGCGTGAAGTTTGCATGTTCTCCCTGTGCTTGGTGGGTTTTCTCCGGGTGCTCCATTTTCCTCCCACAGTCCAAAGACATGCAGGTTAGGTTGATTGGTGTGTCCAAATTGCCCGTAGTGTGTGTGTGTGTGT